>JAJOOR010001247.1:0-65802 GCA_036250505.1 Solanum acaule
CCCCCCCCCCCCCCCCCTCCTCCAACAAAACATTAAAATTGCAAAAATTCAAAATTCCCTCCCAAAAAATTTATATCTCAATTCTATAACTTACCTTCCCCAAATTAGAACCCATATCTTTTTTCCCGTTCCCCATTTCTTTCCTATCATCCCCTCCCCCTTCCTTATTTCACTATCTTTTTCAATTTTTTAAAATATATGTGATGTTTTGCTAATTAACTTTGGTTTTTTTGAAGATTTTATTCAATGTATGTTCATCTCTTTATATTTTAGGATTTTTAATCTACCCTACACTTATTTGATTTAAATTTTTTGGATTTAGGTTTATTCCAACAATTTTACAAATACTCTGTTTTATGAGTGATTTTGAAGATTTTAAAGTTCAAATAATGTTGGGAGGAGCTGTAAGTTATCGATTGCAATAACAAAGTGACATAACAATAATGAGATGAATATTCTTTTAAGAAGTTTGAAAAGAATTTTAGGTTTGTTTCTCTTATTTTGTTGCTTCACATTTTTCCTTGTTCTATTATGTCAAATTTTTCAGTAAAAGAATTATCCAAACATATTTATTTTCTCCTTGAAATTTTATGAGTACACGCTCTCATATATATAATCAGCTAATCTTGATTCTGGTGCTAAAATAATTTATCATATTAGTGTAATTAAAGCATATAAGTGACATTCTAATATGGATGTTGATTAAGCTAAGGTTGTTGAAGATCGTGGAAGAAGAGGTAGGCGAATACTATGTTGCTTTGGACTCAAACAAGATGGTGTGGTAAAGAATTATACATTAAGATTATTTTTAGAATTATAAAATGCAATTATATATAATTGGAGAAGTGTTTTGAAATCTGCAAAATGCATTTGTAGCTACATTATATAATTCTTGTAACTTACAAAGCTTGTGTAAATTCTTTAGTAGAGATGAAATTATTGAATGCAGCTATATGTACATGTATAATTGTCACATGACAGGAACATGTATATAATTTATTTATTTTCCGTAGCAAATGAACTTGTTTAGCTATAATTCTATATACAAAAAAAATTGTGGAAAAATACTTTATGTCATAGCCACAAATATTATTCTTTGTAACTAATATGAATACTATTGCCACGAAACTAAGCTATAGAAAAAGCTATGAAATCTAAGTTTGAATGGCAAACAAATTAAGTATTTTGCTACAATACAATACTTTTGTGTCTAAATTTATGAAGATAGCTACAACTCTTTTTTTATTGTGGCAAAAAAATAAAATAACTCATTTTGTAGCAATAGATATTAGTTCTTAGCCATGGATCATGTAAAGTTTGTCGCAAATTTTTATCCGCACTACATCGTGCTACGAATGCTACATAAAATAATATTGTAGCTAAAGTGTTTAGTCATGAAATTTTTTATATTTAGCTACAATCAATTTTGTAGCAATATATGTCTTTTCTTGTAGCGAATCTCCTTTCGGTCTCATCTATGTGCTATATTGAACAACGCAATACCTTACACTATTTCTCTTTCATAGGAAAATAGATCGATCCATCACCTCTATTTTCAAGCAAGTTACAGATATCAAATCTAAATTGCAAGTATCAGACTAATTACTCACTCTAATCAATCTCTTTCGAGCATCGATCCGAGATTGGAACTAGGAATTAAGTTTGCAAACTTAACACATAAGTTAATCCAATGCTAATTAGCATGAATCCATGTATGAACAACATCAAAACAGAGCATAACACAATACCCACTACAACATCAGCACCCAACCTCATAGTTTCACCCCTAGATCTTGAGGTTTTAGCCACCCATCACAAAGAGTAAAGAAATTATACCTTTCATGAAATCAGCCACGAGTAGGAACGCATATCTATCCCTTCACACCTCAAGACCAAATTCTTGTATTGTGATAAAACTCTCCACTATGTGGCATCCATAAAACAAATATCAATTCCATGACCTAAAAAAACAAACACACACAAAATAAAAAGAAAGAAGAACAAAACAAAAACACGTACTTTGTATCTTGATGTCTACACGATGAACTCAAGAGTGTATGGAGGGAGGAGCTCCAAATTTGCTGTTGTCGATGCTGAAAAAAGTAAGGATTAAACATTTATTTATAGATGCTAAAGTAGGTGCTAGCAAGGAGTACTTCTCGTAAACTACCAATGACTTCTATTTCTCTAAGACTCAATTGGAAGCTGTTTGAATTTTTGTATATATATAAATAGTCTAGTCTTCAAAAGATAAAATATCCCGACAAGACTTGAAGCAGGGGACATTTGTAATCATTTAAAATTTATTAAATATAAATTTATAAAATGATTCAGATTATATTAAAGTCATGAATATAGTAGTCCAAATAAATATTATGCATTAATATAATTGAGTTAATTATATAAATCCAATTAATATGGATTTAATTAAAGACCGTTCCATAAAACCCATAGTCATCTCACTTAAATCTGATTGGCTGAAGCGAATCATGTTCCTATCACAACTCCTTTATTCTAAAACTATAAATAGGGGTCCTCATAATTCAGAAAAGGAACCAGAAATTCTAAACAAGAAGCAAGAGAAAGCTCGTGGTACAAACTGTGAACTGTAAATTTGAGACTTAGCAAATGCACCAGAATAATCTACCTTTATTCATAGGTTCCGATGCCTTTTTATAGGAAATACATGAAAGTTAAAGAAAAACGAAAATACAGGACATGACTCAACTAACTCCACTACTGACAGAAAAATAGGAAATAGAAATTGACTTGTTCCAACCCTGAAGAATAGGTCTTTATTGAAGTAAACTAAAACTGAAGAAAAACTAACTCAACACTCCCTCCCTTGAACTGAACTCAATCAAGAGTTTCAATTCACAATTTTCATCCCAAATGCTTCTCTGATTCTTTGAAATGATGCCATCTTCAAAGGCTTTGTCATTATGTCTGCCAGCTGCTCCTCAGTGCTGCAATAGACCAATTTAACAACACCTTCATTTGCCAACTCTCTGAGAAAATGATATCGAACCCTTATGTGCTTTGACTTTCCGTGCATGACAGCATTTTTTGACAACTTGATAGTGGATGTGTTGTCACAAAACAGAACCATCTCTTCATCTTGTTCATGCCCGATTTCTTTCAATATTCTTTTCATCCAGATGGCTTGACAGGCACATGTAGCTGCTGCTACATACTCTGCTTCAGTAGTTGACAGAGTGACGATTGGTTGCTTCCTTGAGGACCATGCCACAGCTCCTCCACTCATTAAGAAAACATATCCTGAAGTGCTCCTACTGTCATCCACATCCCCCGCATAATCACTGTCGGTGTAGCCTAAGAGTTCACTTTTTCCTTCACGTTGATACCATATTCCAAATTCCAGAGTTCCCTTCACATACCTCATGATTCTTTTTGCAGTACCAAAGTGCAACTCAGTAGGATTTGCCATAAAACGACTAATAAGACTTACCACGAACATCAAGTCAGGTCGTGTGGCTGTGAGATACATTAAGCTGCCCACCATTTGCTTATATAGTGTTGAGTCGACCTTCACACCAGCTTCATCCCGGCCAACCTTCTGTCCAGGGACTATCGGATTGCAAACAAAGTTGTAATTCTGCATCCCAAACCTCTCGATCAGCTCAGCAGCATATTTTCTTTGACATATAAAGATGCCATCAGCCTTCTGTATCACTTCAATGCCAAGAAAATATCTCATCTTCCCCAAATCAGTCATGTCGAATTCATCCTTCATGGAGCGCTTAAACTCATTCAACAACTCCTCATCATTACTAGTGAACAATAAATCATCAACATAAATGCTCACAATTATGATTTTACCTCCCTTTTGCTTGATGAATAATGTTTGTTCACTAGAGCTGCTTACAAAACCTTCCTTGACGATATAAGCCTCAATGCGACTGAACCAAGCTCTGGGTGCTTGTTTTAGTCCGTAAAGGGCCTTATGTAGCTTATAAACCATGTCCTTCTTCCCTGCTACTTCATAACCTTGTGGCTGCTCTACAAATACATCTTCCTTCAGCTCACCATGTAAGAAAGCAGATTTGACATCGAGCTGATAGATTCCCCATCCTCTTTGTGCTGCTACAGCAATGATCATCCTTACTGTATCCATTCGAGCCACTGGTGCGAATACCTCTGTGTAATCTACTCCGTACTCTTGAGCATATCCTTTTACAACCAGCCGAGCTTTGAACTTGTCTATCTCTCCCAGTTCATTTAATTTGGTCTTGTAAATCCACTTAACCCCAATAGCCTTGGCTCCAACGGGAAGTGTAGTTAGTGACCACGTGTGGTTCCGTTCGATGGACTGTATCTCAGCATCCATCGCTTGTTTCCAACTCTGATGTCTGATGGCTTCTTGAAAACTGGTTGGATCTGATATGATCATGAAAGCTAGAGTTTCAGTCTCGACTCTAGCCATGTTTACTTCTTCCTCTATATCTGATAGCCCTTCTCCTGTGATATAATCTGCAGACCATATTGGTGGTTTTCTCACCCTGCCAGTTGTTGTTATCGTTTCTCCAGTTGATGGATTATTTGGTGAAGGAACATCATCAGTGTATTCTTCTGTTTCTTCCGCTTCCTCAACACTTTCATAATTGTTTTCCCACTCGAGTTCAATGCTTTCTTCACCAGAATAACCAACAGCTTCCCAATTCCACTTCTTATCTTCCTCAAATATCACATCTCGGCTAATGTGAATTCTTTTCTCCACTGGATCGAACATCTTAAAAGCCTTGGATTCACTGCTGAAACCTAACAGGACACACTTCACGCTTTTATCATCAAGCTTGCTTCTTTTAACATCTGGGATATGAACATAACCAATACATCCAAAAACCCTGAAGTGTTCGACTGATGGTTTTCTTCCACTCCATGCTTCTTCTGGGGTCATGTCTCTTACAATGAGTGTAGGAGATCTATTAAGAACATGATTCACCCATTGCACAGCATCTGGCCAGAAAACTCTTGGTACCTCCTTCTCTAACAAAGCTGCTCTCACCATGTTCATGATTGTACGGTTTTTGCGTTCAGCAACGCCATTCTGCTGGGGTGTGAAGGCTGTGGTCAGCTGTCGTTTGATTCCATGCTCTCTACAGAATTCCTTGAACTCATTTGAGTTGTATTCTCCTCCTCTATCTGTTCTTAGACATTTGATGAACAATCCAGTTTGCTTTTCCACAAATGCTTTGAATGTCTTGAACTGATGAAATGCTTTTGATTTTTCTAGCACAAAATATATCCATGTTTTTCTTGAGAAATCGTCAATGAAGCTTATCAAGTACCTTATTTGACTGTTTGATGGTGGATTGATCGGACCACAGAGATCAGAGTGAATAAGCTGCAATCTTTCAGTGGCTCTCCACTTGCTTTGCTTCGGAAATGGAACACGATGGTGTTTCCCTTTGACACATGCCTCACAGGTGGTTTTCACATCTCCAATTTCAGGTAATCCCACAACCATCTCTTTACTGCATAATGTGTGAAGTCCCTTGTAGCTGAGATGCCCATATCGATGGTGCCACAGCTCTGCCTTGTCTGAGATATCAACCTGCAAGCATTTCTCCTCTTTTGTTTTGTCATTTGATTCACCTAGCAAGATAAACATTCTATTAGCACTCATAACAGATTCTGCTATCTTTCCTCTCGAGGGATGAAAGATGCTGCATGTGTTCCGATCTCCTCCTTTGAATAGCACATCTAGACCCCTTTCTTGAAGTTGTCCAACACTCAGCAGGTTGTTCTTCAATTCCGGAATATAATACACATCGTTGATCACATAGTTTATTCCTTTAAGCATTATTTTTACCACTCCTTTCCCACCAACCATCAGTTTGTGATTGTTCCCAAGCTTAACATTATGTGTGAAGCTAGTGTCTAAACTTGAGAACATACCTCTTTCTCCACACATATGGTTTGAACATCCAGAGTCCACGAACCACACATCTCTTCTTCGAGCACCTTGAAGCTCCACATACGTCATGAGAAGAACTTCATCCTTTTCTTCGATCTCTGCAAAATTTGCTCCACTATTCCCATTTGGACATTCATATTGGAAATGTCCAAGATTATGGCAGTTGTAACACTCGATTGTTGCTTTGTTGAATGAGCGTCCTCTGCCCCTGCCTCGACCTCTGTATGATCCTCTGCCTCTGCCTCTAACATTTAGAGCCTGATCATCTTCTTCATGACTGATCTTCTTAAATTTCTTTTCATGTACAGACAGAGAGCTTTGCAGTTCGTCAATCGTCATCCTTTCTGTGTCTTTTGACTCCTCGATGGACACCACTACATATGTGAATTTGTCAGTCAGAGTTCGAAGTATTTTCTCAACAATCTTTGAATCTGTCATGTCTTCTCCGTTGCTTCTCATCTTGTTGGAGACAGACATTACTCTTCCAAAGTAATCATCAATGCTCTCTTCATTCTTCATTTCAAGAACCTCAAAATCTCTTCTTAAGGTTTGGAGAAGAGATCGCTTCACCCTTTCGTTGCCTCCAAACTTTTTCTTCATCGAATCCCAAATGATCTTGGATGTTTTGCGATTCAAGATCTGTTCAAACACAACCCGATCAATTGCCTGGAACAGGTAGTGCTTCACTTGATGGTCCTTCATCTTGATCTCATCAAGACTCTTCTTCTTTGCTGCTGTCATTTCAACTCCTTCTGCTGGTTCGTCGTAACCCTCTTCCACTAGACTCCACAGACCCTTGGCACGTAAGAGATTTTCCATCAGTTCACTCCAGTGGTCATAGTGACCATCAAATTGTGGAATCTTGGTGAGTGTTTTGTCGTCGCTCATTTTTCTTTCTCTTAGATCACTCTGTTTGCTTTGGCTCTGATACCAAATGTGAACTGTAAATTTGAGACTTAGCAAATGCACCAGAATAATCTATCTTTATTCATAGGTTCCAATGCCTTTTTATAGGAAATACATGAAAGTTAAAGAAAAACGAAAATACAGGACATGACTCAACTAACTCCACTACTGACAGAAAAATAGGAAATAGAAATTGACTTGTTCCAACCCTGAAGAATAGGTCTTTATTGAAGTAAACTAAAAACTGAAGAAAAACTAACTCAACACAATCATGTAATTAGTCGTATCTTAGTAATACTACCTTATAGACGATTTTTTTTGTGTATTTTTCTAGTCATCTAATCAGATGTGCTTTGTATGTGCATTCCACGTTAAACTATTTAGATGTCATATGAAAATGTGAAGAGAACAACTACATATTATTTTTTAGAACTAATTTTTATATATTAATTTTTTATTTTATATGTTAAACATAATAGATGGTGTTCTTGGTGTTGGCTCTCATATTTGACTTCACGATTGACTGTGTACATAAATCAAAGATAGTTATTTGACTATTCATAGTTAACTGAGAAAGGTTTTCATTTTTTTACCGAAAAAACTAAAAATTAAATATAAAGAATATATTCTATATGTGAAATCATATTTATAATCACATGTTTATCTTACACCCATCAAAGATATAGTTCATATACTTATAAAAAAATTTCAATTTATTCAACCAAGAATGATTCGTCTAAAGAAAAATAACTACAACGTGTTATCACATATATAGGGGTGGTATAATAATATGAAAAATTATTAGTCAAAAGTTAATGTAAGAAAAGATGAAATATAGAAATAATCAATGTAATAACTATGAGAATTCATAATATTATAACTAATGAACGTTAAAGAGTTTGAATAGCTTTTACAATAATTAGTAATAACTATGAGAATTTATAATGTTAGAACTAAATTATTAATGTGCAATAGCTGTATTTCGAATGAATTTTATACCTACATAAATAAATAGACTTTTAATTAATGTTACAATATTTTTTTATAGTTATCAGATTTTAATTTAGTGTAGAGACAAAATGAAAATGTTTATTCCATTACTTAATATAAAATTTATTTTGTAAATGATAAATTTTAAGCGATTCATATATATTCACATTTTTTGTGAGTTTTTTTTTTAAAAGAACCCGAAACAATTTAAAATAATATATTTTGAAGTTAGAAGATCTTGTTAAATTGATAATACATTTGTGACATATATAATACTTCAATTTAAAGTATGACGTTATTACAAGTCATATAATTTTTTCTTCGTCTAAAATACTGAAATATTAAGAAATAGTAAATAAGTAAAACAAAAGGGCAATGTTTATATAGTAATAACTATTTTGAAGAAAACTTCCAAACATTCTAAATCACACAAGTACCATTGATAAATAATGTCATTCTTTTGGCTTAAGCATAAAAAAAAAACAAATTGTAACAATTTTCTAACTCTTGATAAGTTAAATAATTTTGGAAAAAGATATTCAGAACCATATATTTACATCACAAGAGAAATTGTTAAAAAAATAAATAAATTTAGACTACGTCATGTTAACTTCATATATTGGAACATTACATACTAATGTATATATTAAGATAAAAACAAATTATTATATCATCAAAATTATTTTCAAGTACTCAAGGTTATGTAATGTACCCTCTTAGGATAGAACGATTTACTTCATCAGAATAGTTGTACCTCATATTCCGCTAAACTTCAAACTCACTCATCGACAATAATCACACGAAATTTTTTAAAATGCAATAAGAAGAAGAGTAGAAGATTAAAAAAAATTGTGGTTGAAAAATGAGAGGAAGCCCCTCTATTTATAGTCAACAAAAGGTAGTATGAACAAGTGTTTCTTGTGTCTTATCTGAAAAGTCATGACCTTTCCGAGAAGTCACAACCCTTTGAAAAAATCACAACTTATTTAAAAAGTAACAACTCTTTGAAAAAGTCACAACTCATAGAAAAATCACATCCCTTAGAAAAAAGTAACAACTTATCATAAAAGTCACAACTCATCGAAAAAGTCACAACCTAAGGTTAGGGATATTATAATAACTTAACATTCAAGCATGCTTTTAAGGTAATATAGATATAGATATTTTTGCGGTCAAATCTGATTTCTGTCATTTTTATAAACCTAAAATATTCTTAGGGTTTTGAGAGGAGTTCAAGAAGAGGAAAGAGGAGTAAAGGAAGAACGATAAAGGTTTTTGCGAATCTAGGATTTGTTTCACAAAATTAAGGTATATAAGTTTTCATAGTGTTGGTTTCATTCACCCACAGGCCAATCATGATTTACATATTCGAATTCATCCATAAAGATTGGGAAGTTTAAGTTTTTGATGAGTGTTCTTGAAGTGTTGTTCTTCGTTTTTGAATTTTGATGTTTGGTTCAGTTTTTGAGGCTAGGATCTTGTTAATGATCTTTATTCTTTAGGGTTTTCGAGTAGATTTTCATGTAAATAAGTTAAGTAAACGAATCTAAGAGGGTTTGGAAGAAATCATTCGATTCTAGGCACATTAGGGTCATAAAACGAGAGAACAAATTTATCAGATTTTCTAGGCAGAGTTTCATGACCCGAGCCTACACCCTAGACCCGACCGGCACTCGAGAACCATTGCTGGTCTCCAAGAAAACACTCATCTTGGTTGGCTACAAGCAAAAGACTAGCTCAAGCATAGAAAACCTTAAAATTGAAATAAATTCAATTACTCAAATACTCAATTTTACAATGATCTGAAAAAAATACTCAATAGATAAACTCAGAGTTTATAAAAATAACTCAAAGAGATACATACTGAAAACTACTCAACCTTGTATATCTATGAAGCCTCTACTATTAAAGAAGGATATCATGACAAGACCCACGACATCTCCAAAACTACTAACCGTAAGGTAAAGGTGAAGTCCTTCGGTATATAAGAATGCACACTAAAGCTGACTGTATTATCACACGACCACAATGAAACACCTGTTGATGATCTTGAATACCTATATTTGCATCATGAAACGATGCAGGCCAAATGGCTCACTACCTGGAATGTACGAGCATGTAAGGGGAATTCTAAATCATAAACAAAAGCTTGAACTGATTGAAGAAAAATATACTACCTATTCTCAACTCACTTAACTCAACTCAAGGAAACATACTTCAACTCAACTCAGAGAAAATAGGGCTCAACTCAATAATAAGATACTCAACTCAAGTTACTCAACTCTAGATACTCAACTCAAGATAAAGCAACAACAAAAGACACAATATTTGAAAAGCTTTTAAAACAGTAGATAACAACTCAATATATTGAAGAATAATATAATAAATCAGCTTGTTTACATAAAATACAATATAACTTTGTGGGAGATTCTCTAATCGACAACCATCACTATAAGCTATGTCATACATCATCTAGCCCATGCTGCCTGAACTGTCCTATACTTTGTTGGGGTATAGAACCTACTACTAAGTGGATCCACTAGTCTATGCTAAAAACCAATAAGCAATCATCTAAAAAGTATGACCCTTTCTACCCACGTTGGCTACATTGTTTATGGGGGCTGTGAGTTGTATGAACTCTCCCCTATATCAGTGCTCAATAGTACTCCCGAAATATACTAGCTCATATGTTTTTAAAAACATAACTCTTTCTGTGTTTTGAGAATGTTACTCAAAAAAGTCTCTTAAAAGAGATAGTACTCAGAACTGCTCATGAAAACTCTTTTGGAAAATGGTGTTTCCTCTTTTCTTAAATGTAAAAACATTTACTCTTGGAAATACTTAGTTCCCATATATCATTATAAAGAAAATGAACTCTGCTCTACTTTTCTTCAAACTCATATGTTCAAGTCTTAATACAAGTTTTAAAAAGGTTTGCAAAAGACTTCTCAAAATAGGGTTCATGCAGAATTATGGGCATGGACTACTCAACTGAAGGGCCTTCATGGGTAACATGTAGTATTCCCATGACTAGGAATGTAATCACAAAAGGATTAAGAACTCAATAATCAAGACTTAAAACTTGAAGATGCTACTCCTCTCAAAGATACTCAATTTATGGAGTTCATGAGGAATTTATGGGCATGAACGACTCAACTCAAGGGTCTACATAACAATATGGAACTCATGTATGTATATGACTCTTCTTATTGTCATACTTACTTCCTCCAAACTAAGCTCAAATCGTTAATTAATCTCAAAGGATTCACAATTGAACTTGAAGACTTTCTTCAACTCTACTCAAAACACTTTTTATTGAATTTCAATTATGAATTCAAGAGTTATGATTTATGATATGAAGGATCTCGATGATTGCGTAGACTCATGAGTACATTCTCCTCACTCTCATGCTCACTTACTTGGGTCTTGAAATAAGTTATTAAAAATTGTAGAAGACTCCTCAAAAGACTCAAAGGGACTTTCTCAAAAGACTCGAAAGAACTCTCAAGACTTGACTCTTAACTATACTCTTAACTCTTCCTTGAATTTTAATTATGAATTCAAGGTTCATGACTTGATATATAGAATTTCTTGATGATTGGATGTAGCTTGGATAGTAAAAATCACTAACTTTCATATCAAGAATTCCTCAAAACCTCAACAAAACAAGATTTAAAATGAAATTTCAAGAACACTTATCAAGAACTCGTGAAGAATTTAAATTGCTCAATATTTATGGATAGATTCACAAAAAAACTCATGATTGGTTTGTGGATGAGCAAACCCAATACTATGGTAGCTTACATACCTCAATGAACTAGGTTCTTCGCGAAATCTTAAATTTCTTGACTGAACGCTCAAAACTTTGCACTTTTTCTCCTCTTGAATCTTCACTCTAGAACCCTAAATGCTTTTGGGGATGAATGAAACTGATTCTAATCAGTTTAGACACTTAATTGGGTGTAATTCGCGTTTAGAATATGTAGGGGTAAGGAAAAGACTAAAATACCCCTCCTAATTTTGGGTAACTTTCTTTAAATGGACAGTATGACTTAAAAAGGGAACATCTCCCTCATACGAACTCAAAAGTTAGCAAACTTGGTGGCGTTGGAAAGAGGACTCAGAGATATTTCATTGGATATCTTATGGGTCTCCTAACTCATCATGTGCTAAAACTTATGGTCGTTCGAAGTTGACCCAATACTGCAAAGAAATTAGGAATGGCTTGAATGAACCCTCTTCTAAAATCCTAAGCATATTTGATTTATGAAAACTATCCAAATCAGATTTATCCCCAAAATATTATTAAAATTCGTTTTAAGCTGATTGGGTATGGAAAAAACCAAAAAATACCACTTATATTTTTGGGTAACTTTCCTTAATTGGGCAACCCGACTTCAAACGGGAATATCTCCCACATACAAGCTCGAAAATTAGAAAACTCGGTGGCGTTGGAAAGAGGACTCAGAGATCTTTATTTTGATATCTTATGGGTCTCCTAACTTATCATGTGCTAAAATTTATGGTCATTTGAAGTTGACCCAAAACTTAAAAGAACTTAGGAATGACTTGAAGGAATTATTTTTAGTTCTTTTTGCAACTGAAGGTACTTCATCTAGTGACCTTAAACCTGAATAAAATTTTAAATTCCTCAGTTAAATCTTACTCACAACGATGAATGGTTCGAGTCTTAGCTCAAAAAATTTCCGGGGTGTTAGATTATCTCCCCCTTGGGATCATTCGTCCTCGAATGACAGCTGCAATGGGAATGGAACGAGGTTACTCTCGCTATCTCTTCTGAGTCATGAACATGCCTGCTAACACAGGCTGGATCGATTCATACCAAGAGTTGGGACCTCCTATATCACCTAAGTCAAGAAGGATGCTATTTTTAACATAATCACACTCTCTTTGAAGTTACCTTATCTGGGACAAAGGAAATCTAGGAATGAAGTAAGAGTAGGAATACCATGCCTCATTGGCTACAACTTATAGCTCCTACAAGGGTATATGACTTCTCTTGCCAAGGTCTGAGTCTAATGTCAGGCTCTTGTTGTATTCAAGCTTAACCCGAATCCTACGGTTCGGGTTCTATAGCTCTCTATAGGGAATCTCATTCCAAGATTATTACTCTTTACCACCACATTTAATTAACATTGGGATCATATCAAGAACTACCTCATGTTTAACAATACCACATTCAAGCTTAGTATTCTCACAACTCCATGGACCCTTACTAACCAACTTCTTAAGAAGTTCTCATTCCTTTATCATCTCTACCATACAAACTAGAATTTCCCACATTACTACTTGAGACCAACTAAGGGCTTTTATTTAACTATTTCTCATAGTAAAAACTCATCCTCCTCTTCATACTTATTTATAGCCTTTGATGGAATTATCACACCATCGTTATCACGGTAAGAACATTAACCTTCTTCTTCTAACATCACTCCACTACTAAAATACCTCTGAAAAGATATCTCCCTTACTCTTTTGAGCTCATTACTATCTTATTCTCAACACTGGACTTGATTTCTCATCTTATCATCTCCCACTTAGGTCTAAAGCTGAAACTTGAAAGCTACAGACCTATTACATCATCTCTAAAATGGTCTACATCCCTTTTTCACAACTTAAGTACTATTTTCTCACTTATTATACCTTATTAGTTAATCGATTCTATAGCCTTTGGACCATCATGACCTTCTCAAACAAATAATAAGCCTAGCTTAAATCTATCACTTCCTGAATAATTAGTTCTCTTATTCAACACATATATTTAGTCTCCTATAACACGATGGCACATCGACATTAACACTATTTTGGTTAAAATATAGTCTATCTCATCATGACTAGTAACTATTCCTCTTCATTCTAACAAGAACTCTCTACAACATTATTATTACTTGTTTCACTCATAAAGGAACTCATCACTTATAACTGACTGGGTGCAAGATTGCAATAACTTAATATGCCACATCACTATCTCTCTTTCATAGATTACTGAACCTCTGCATACTTTCCTATAACTATGGGCACTTTCACTACTACTACTTATAATTTCGTAACGCATGCTACCTCTTTGGGATGAAAATACCATTCAAGCTCTAAACATACCTCCTCATAAGGAGCTTAGTTGAAATAAGGCTTAGAGAGGATAGTACCACTCGTTTTTTTCTTAAACGTACAATTCTTGTGAACATGAGCGCATTCCTTTGAAACTCAACACTTAACTCACTTATGGGCTTCTCTGAAGCCCCTGTGGAGTCTCATGACTTCGTCAATATTTTTCTAAGAGCAACTCATCGATAAACTATGAATACTCAACTCAAGATAAATAAACAATAATAGATGTAATATTTGAAAAGCTTTTAAAATAGCAGATAACAACCCAATGTGTTGAAGAATACAATAATAACTCATCTTTTATATAGAAAATACAATATAACTTTGTGGGAGATTCTCTAAACGGCAACCATCACTATGAGCTATGTGATGATACAACATCTAGCCCACGCTGCTAGAACTGTCCTATACTCTGCCGAGGTATAATACCTACTACTAAGTGAATCCACTAGTCTATGCTAAAAATCTATAAGGAATCATCTAAAAAGTTGACCCTTTCTACCCATATTGACTACATGGTTTATGGGGGTTGTGAGTTGTATGAACTCTCCCCCTTATTGGTGCTCAATACTACTACCAAAATATACTAGTTCATATGTTTTTAAAAAATATAACACTTTCTCAGTTTTGATATTATTACTCAAAAATCTCTCTTAAAAGAGATAGTGCTCAAAACTGCTCATGAAATCTCTTTTGGAAAATGGTGTTTCCTTTTTTCTTAAATGTAAAAACATTTACTCTTGGGAATAGTTAGTTTCCATAAATCATTTTAAAGAAAATAACCCAGCTCTATTCTTCCTCAAACTTATATGCTCAAGTCTTAAAACAAGTTTTAAAAAGGTTTGCAAAAGACTTCTCAAAATAGGGTTCATGCAGAATTACGGACATGAACAACTCAACTAAAGGACCTTAATGGGTAACATGTAGTAGTCCCACGACTAGGAATATAATATCAAAAGTATTAGGAACTCAATATTCAAGACTTAGAAGTTGTAGATACTACTCCTCTCAAAGATACTCAATTTATAGAGTTCATGCGGAATTTATGGGCATGAACGACTCAACTCAAGGGTTAACATAACAATACGGAACTCATGTATACGAATCTTCTCATTCTCATACTTACTTCGTCAAAAATTATCTTTAATCGATAATTGATCTCAAAAGATTCACAATTGAACTTGAAGACTTTCTTGAACTCTACTCTTAACTCTTTCTTGAATTTGAATTATGAATTCAAGAGTTATGATTCATGATATGAAGGATCTCAATGATAGTGTAGACTCATGAATACATTCTCCTCAATCTCAGATTCACTTACTTGAGTGTTGGAACAAGTTATTAGGAAATATAGAAGACTCCTCAAAAGACTCAAAGGGACTTTCTCAAAAGTCTCGAAAGAAATCTCAAGCCTTGACTCTTAACTCCTCCTTGAATTTGAATTTTGTATTCAAGGATTATGACTTGATATATAGGATTTATTGCTGATTGGATGTAGGTTGGATAGTAAAAATCACTAACTTTCGTCTCAAGAATTCGTGAAAAGCTCAACAAAACCAGATTTAGAATGAAACTTCAAGAACTCATCAAGAACTTAAATTTCTCAATATTTATGGATAGATTCGCAAAAGAAACTCATGATTTGAGTTTGGGTGAACAAACCCTACACTATGGAAGCTTATATACCTCAAAGAACTAGGTTCTTGGCGAAATCTTGAATTTCTTGAAATAACGCTTGAAACTTTCAACTTTTTCTCCTTTTGAATCTTTTCTCTAAAACCCTTAACACTTTTGGGGATGAATGAAACTAATTCTAACCAGTTTAGACCCTTAATTGGGTGTAATTCGCGTTTAGAATAAGTGGGGGTAAGGAAAAGAGTAAAATACCCCTCTTATTTTTGGGTAACTTTCCTCAAATGGACTGCCTAAATTAAAATGGGCATATCTCTCTCATACAAGCTCAAAAATTACCAAACTCGGTGGAGTTGGAAAGAGGACTCAGAGATATTTCATTTGATATCTTATGGGTCTCCTAACTCATTCTGTGCTAAAAGTTATGATTTGAATGAACTCTCTTCTAAAAGCCTTAGCGTATTTGGATTTATGAAAAGTGACCCAAATCATATTTGTTCACAAAATATTACCAAAATTCGTTTTAACCTGATTGGGTAAGGAAAAGGCCAAAATATCCCTCATATTTTCGGGTAACTTTCCTTAATTGGACAGCCCGACTTCAAATGGGTATGTCTTCCTCATACGAGCTTGAATATTAGCAAACTTGGTGGCGTTGGAAAGAGGACTCAGAGATCTTTCTTTTGTTATTTTATGGGTCTCCTAACTCATCATGTGCTAAAAGTTTTGGTCGTTTAAAGTTGACCCGAAACTTAAAAGAACCTAGGAATGACTCGAAGGAATTCTCTTTAGTTCTTTTTGGAACTCAAGGTGCTTCATCTAGCGAACTTAAAACATAAGAAGATTTTAAATTCCTCCATAAAATATTATTCACAACGAAGAATGTTTCAATTCTTAGCTCAAAAATTTTCTGGGGTGTTACACAGAGACTGGCGCGCCGCGCCAGAACTGCACCTCTGAAGTTTAGGGGCTGGTGCCATGCGCCACTCAGTGAGCCAGGGTCGCCTGCCCCCGTCCTGCTTCCGTCGTTTGACCTGTTTGATTTCCTTTAAGGTGTACCTTTACTCCTTTCTAATTCTATCTACTCTAAATTACATCTAATCATTGACAGATCTTTCATAACATGAATCATAACCCTTGAATTCATAATTCAAATTCAAGGAGGAGTTAAGACTAAAGTCTTGAGAGTTCTTTCGACTCATTTAATGAAGTCTTTAACAATCTTTTCAAACTTGTTTAAGACTTGAGTATTTGAGTTTGAGTATGAGGAGAGTTGAATTTCACTTTTCAAAATGAATATATGGGACCTAAGTATTTCAAAGAGTAAAGGTTTTTACATTTAAAATGAGGGGAAACATCGATTTCCAAATGATCTCATAAGGAGTTTTTGAGGATAATCTCTTTTAAGAGAACCTTTTGAGTAATAATCTCAAAGCTTGAGGATGAGGAATTGTTTTTAAACATATGAGTTGAGTATATTTTTGGAAGTAGTATTGAGCACCGATACAAGGACGAGTTCATACAACTCAAAGTTCTCATAAACCATGTAGCCAACGTGGGTAGAAAGGGTCTTACTTTTTAAGCCCAAGGCATAGGATGAGGGAGTGACAACTATGATCGAAATCTCAGAGACAAATGCCTTCCTAATTAATGTTTATTAAGGGACGTGTAAATAGAAAATTCGACAAATATTTTGAAGCGGAGAAAGTATTAATTTTTATACTTCCAATAAATAATCAAAATGCAAGACATAATTTAGTAACTTCCTTTTCATTATTGATGTTCAACTACGTATACATTCACTTCAATTTTATTAATTTTTTTTACGTTTTGCAAATATTTATAGATTAATTAATTGTACTTCTAATTAATAGCCACTAACCATGCCATTACCTATTTATTTTGATTTTTCATAGTATCTCAAATATTAATTAATACAACATTCTAAGTAATATTTTAGAGTGAACGAGTAGTTTCTGAGTGTCATTGGTTGGATGTGTGTTGTGAAATGGGGTCTTGGAATTATTAATTTTGCTCACTGTTTCCGTGCAATCCGCTGAGGTGGGATATCTGCCGCCAGGGCGGGGCCGCTATAGCGGGATGAGTGTCGCCATAGAGGGGAAAACGCAACTTAAAGTCGGAAATAAACCCCAAAAATGTTTTATTCTGCATTTTTCGACTTTGAGAGCTAGGAGATGACCCTAGGAGAGTTCTTGACCATTTTTCACCATTCTTGAGGCTAAAGGTAAGGTTTTCACTCCCTGAATCCGTATTTTGATCCGTAGAACGTAGTTTCTTGGGTAATTATCATTAGCGAAAGGTTTTGATCTGTGATTTATGGTGGAAGAAACCCTATCTTGGGTATGGGGATCAAGGGTTTGGCTTAGGATTGATAATGTTGATTATAATCTAGGTCATTAGGCCTTGTTTATTGATCCTTGCGTTAATTGCATGTTTTTAGACTACGAACAAGCGGAAGAATCTAAAAAGGGAAGGTTCAAGTGCCTTAGGGGATTCAAGCTTGGATTCGAGGTAGGTGATGGTTGTGATTTCATGTTAGTGTGATATATGTTTGTAATTGCTCATTATAATACATGTATGTATGCGAATGTTGCACTATTGATCACCCTAATCGTAAATGAGGATAATTGAATAATTGTATGCCATGAATCACCTCTTGTTGTATGATTGTGAAAATATTTTTCGTGAGTGTGACTGTGGTTTGTTGAATGGATCGTGTGTTACATCCGACACACTAACTTGGATCGGTTGCCACGTTTCGGCATAAATATGGGATCTGTTGCCATGTTTCGACATAAATATGGGATCGGTTGTCATGTTTTGGCATAAACATTGGATCAGGTACCACATTCTGGTATGCTAACAGTTTAGGTGTGGGTTCCATGAGAGGACCATTGAATTGGGTTCCGTGAGAGGACCATTTAATTGTGTTGTGTATCTACTTCTACTGATTACGTTGATATCTAATGATGATTGATATTGGAAGACTGTATGGTGCTCTAAATTGATAACCAATGTGTATTATTGAGAACGTGTAATGCTACATTGATCCTTAAAAGATGACTAATATTGTATATGTTCGGTATATGCCTGTTTTATAATGTTGTGGTTACTTGCATGTGTTTTACTTATTGGGATAGCCGCGTGATCCTACTAGTATATTGTGGTTATGTACTGATACTGCACTTGTTTGTTCTTTGTTGTGTACAGGGCATCTTCAGGCGGCTATTGATAAACCTCAGCTAAGCGACTATTGAGCATGACCGTGTACAAGTCTAAGTTAGCTAAGATTATATCCTCTATTCGGGCTAAGAAACTGGTTTGGCAGGATTCTTTGGCTTATTTGGCTCATGTTTGGGATGTTGAGGTTGAGTCTCCCTCTATTGAGTATCTTCCTGTGGTATCCGAGTTTAAGGAAGTGTTTCCTACAGATTTACATGGTATGCCTCCGGATAGAGATATACATTTCTGCATTGACTTGGAAACTGGCAGTCTCCCCATTCTCATCCCTCCGTATTATATGGCTCCAGCAAAATTCAGGGAGCTTAAGACTCAAAACTAAGAGCTTTTTGATAAAGGTTTCATCTGTCCTAGTGCTTTCCCGTGGGTAGCTCCTGTCTTTTTTGCTAAGAAGAAGAAAGGTGGTATGAGGACTGGTGAATTTATCTTATGCCATAAAGGGGTGGATTAATACCAGAATGAGAAGCTTATGGATAAATAAAGTTCAATTAAGTATACTTGGGTAAAGGAAATTGAAGATTTTAGTAAGAAAGTGTGTACTAAGATTGGGTTATTCCTTTAAATTTGATGAGTATACCTGAGTTTTAGTTTTCATGTTGATGAAAAGGTTAACTTCATAGTGACAGTCAGGGCTGACTAAGCGTAATGGTAATGAGAGTTCGCGATGGATTGTGATGGGATGCAACTATATAATAAGATTGTTGGTTAAGCGAATTCTTGTATAGTAATTACGACTTGCGATTATCTAAGGTTGTGGCTTTCCAATATTTGGTGAGTAACGTGGTTGTATGGAAAGTTATAGGAGATGGTGGGACACCATTCGAATAAAATTAAAGAGTTAGAGTCATAATGAAGAAAAATAGTGGGATGTAGTACAACCTTCAGAGAGAGGTGAGAGAAAGAATATTTTAATTGATTACAAAGGCTAAAGAGATATATTCATAGGGGTAGATAATTGGGTTCAGAGATGCGTGATTTCATTCGTTTTGTTATGGCTAAGGTAATAGTGTTACAAGTCTGTCAGATTGGTTAAAAACTATTGGAAAGGATTTGAGAAAAGAGTGTACAAACATTAGCTCTAGTGTGATGATAAGTGATTGGTTCTTGTTTTGAGTTTAGTAATGAGTAGTACGATTGAATTTTAGCGAATGATATTGTAAGATCGATGGAGATGCGATCAATGTTAAGCGAAGATCTATGAATTCATAAGAATAGTCAAGGTACAAGCTAATGTTGATAGATAAGGGGATTGTGTTATACAGTTTAATTTACATTTCAGATTTTTCATTGTAAGTCTACATTTGTGGTAATATATTTTGTCAAGGTATGAACTGGCAAGGTGAGAAATGATCAATTGTATCAGGTATTGAACCTTTGAAAGGACTTACACCTGGGTTGAGTAGTAAAGTTTATTACTATTGATTGTTAAGTACCTAAGAAAGGCTTTCATGTAAAAGTGTTGGTTTAGAGTGAGATATATGGTCGGAGTGTTTATGATGGTTGTTAGTGTTGTGAGTATGACTCACTAGCTATGTTCTAGTGTGTTTTCACTTTTATGGGTGGATCCTTAGTGGTGGATCAGGGGTACCAAATCCTGTTATGTTTTCTTGGTTGAGTGGGAATATGGAGAAGATTTGGTTATTTTGAATGACATAATTGGTGTTGTCTTGGAGTTGTTAAAGTATTTTAGTGGCTCTACATGTACCACCTTGCTTATGAGAATTTATAGAAGAGCTACCATCCGCATTAGTGGTTGTCCGAAAATCTTAATATTCCTCTAGTCGTCGAGGTCATGTATCGATTATGTGTGGTTGAATATGGGGATCATTGGGTCCAATTCTACTGTTCTTAAGAGATAATCTACAATTACTAAATCTAGCATTTCGATAGTGTTGTTGGAGGGGTTGTATGCTTGGACATATCCCTTGATGAGTATATGATTTTGAAAGATCAAATTTGTCATAACTTAAGGTCATGGGAATTTATGTTGTGGGATAGAGATATTATTAAGAACTATGATTGTTTGGGTATTATTAGTGTGTGTTGGTTGATTCAATTTCACCTCTATTTGTAGCGAGTATTGACTTGAAATTTTATCATGCTTAAGTGCTAAAGGATTCGTTCTGATGATTGTGTCAAGGTCCTTGATAACATGTTGTAGACGTGTGTACGATCAACTTTGGTGGTTGTTGAGAATTACTTTTGTTGTAGTTAAGTTTACATACAACAATATTTATCAGCCGAGTATTGAGATGACTTCATTGAGGCATTGTATGGGAGGATGTTTAGGTGTTCAATTGGTTGGGTTGAGGTTAAAGATATGAAACCTTTAAGAGTTGATCTGGTGAAAGATGTTCAGGGTAAACTGAGAAGTATCCAATCTAAGCTTCTAGCAGCCCAGAGTCGACATAAAAAGTATGTGGGAAAAGTACCCCCAGTTATTCAACGATTCAGATACTACTATATTCTTGCTTTAGCCCTTTTCTCCTAGTTAGTCACTCGGGGATGAGTGATGGGTAAATTGGTATCTATTGTAACGACATGTTCCCGTCGTTATAGAAAAGACAATGGGGAAAGAATTGGGGCCAAAAAACTTTTGAGTAGTAACTTTGGATTTTCTAACCTAGTTCGGATTTGGACAAAATCGGAGCTAGTAAAGTCTGGGGAAATCTAGTAACAACTGGTGATTTAATTATGATTTTGATCACATAAATAGATAGCTAAGACGTTAAGGAACTCATACGACTTTACAGAATTGAATTCGGGCAAGTAGAACTCCCAAAATTAATCTTAGCGTGAACGGGTAGTTTCTGAGTGTCATTAGTTGGATGTGCACTGTGAAATGGGGTCTTAGAATTATTTATTTTGCTCACTATTTCCATGCAAGCCGTTGAGGCGGAATCTCTGCCGCCAGGGCGGGGCTACTGTAGTGGGGTGAGTGCCGCCAGGCGGGGAAGACGCGACTTAAAGTTGGAAATAAACCCCAAAAATGTTTTATTCTGCACTTTTCGACTTTGAGAGCTAGGAGACGACCCCAGGCGAGTTCTTGACCGTTTTCACCATTCTTGAGGCTAAAGGTAAGGTCTTCACTCCCCGAATCTGTATTTTGATCTACAGAACGTAGTTTCTTGGGTAATTATCATTGGGGAAAGGTTTTGATCTGTGTTTTACGGTGGAAGAAACCCTAACCTGGGTATGGGGATCAAAGGTTTGGCGTAGGATTGATAATGTTGGTTATAATCCGGGTAATTAGGCCTCGTTTAGTAATCCTTGAATTAATTGTATGATTTTAGACCACGAACAAGCGGGAAGAATCCAGAAAGGGAAGATTCAATTGCCTTAGGGGATTCAAGCTTGGATTCGAGGTAGGTGATGGTTGTGATTTCATGTTGGTGTGATATATGTTTGTAATTGCTCATTATAATACATGTATGTATGCGAATGTTGCATTATTGGTCACCCTAATCGTAAATGAGGATAATTTAATAAGTGTATGCCATGAATCACCTCTTGTTTGTATGATTGTTAGAATATACATTGTGATTGTGGTTTGTTGAATGGATCCGGTGTTACGTTGTGACAGACTAACTTGGATCAGTTGCCACGTTTCGGCATTAATATGGGATCGGTTGCCACGTTTCGTCATAAATATGGGATCGGTTTCCACGTTCCGGCACCACGTTCCGATATGCTTACAGTTTTGGTGTGGGTTCCATGAGAGGACCATTAAATTGGATTCCGTGAGAGGACCACTGAATTGTGATGTGTATCTACTTGTGATGATTACGTCGATATATAATGATGATTGATATTTAAAGACTGTATGTTGCTCTAAATTGATAACCAATGTGTATTATTGAGAACGTGTGATGCTACTTTGATCCTGAAAAGATGACTAATTTTGTATATGTTCGGTATATGCCTGTTTTATAATGTTGTGGTTACACAGTGTTTCACTTATTGAGATAGCCGCGTGATCCTACTAGTACACTGTGGTTGTGTACTGATACTGCACTTGCTTGTTCTTTGTTGAGTACAGGGCATCTTCAGGTGGCTATTGATAGACCTCATCTAAGTGACTATTGAGCGTTATCAGATTCAAGGGTGAGCTAGTTCTTTCAGGCTGCCAGGGATCTCTCTTGTTTAAGTCCATTCTTTTCGGACTCAGACTATTTGTTTAAGGTGTTTTGTTTAGCTTTGGGGTTGTACCCCTTATTTTTAGGCTTTTCGTTAGTAGAGTTTTGGTACAATGACTTTCAGGTTCTAAGGGTTAAGACTTCCGCATTAGTTTGGTTAAGTTATTTCTTTAAACCTTTGGAGTTTATGGGAACTCTATATAATTTCTGCCTTTAAACCTGCTTCTGTATCTTTAAATGCCTTAGTTTTCTTAAAATTTGTTTGTTTGGGTTGTAGTAATGGTTCTCACACCGGAGGGTTTATGTGGGTGCCAATCACGACGGTCTGGGTCGCGACAGTTACATAGTATTACATAATTTTAAACCATGCATATATAGTTTAAGCTAACAATGGAAATGATAATAATGACTAGTGCTCACTTCGATATTTTTTGTGGCACATTCGTCGCAAAAACTCTTACTTTTTTTGGTGGCTACATTAGCCGCCAAAAGAAGTCTTCACTTAAAATTACATTTCTTGTTGTGGTTGTTAAAAGTGGAGATAACTATTGGAAGGGGTTTAATTGAATCTCTTTAGTTGCGATATACTATTGAGTAAATAAGATAAAATAGTTTTGTATATGTATAGATTGTTAAATTCCCTTAACATTTAGGGAAATTTTAGTGTCGTAGTAAAAGTGATTTAAAAATTAGTTTATGCCTCAATTCAAATTTCAAGTCAAACATTGTGTTTTGAATTCTCTCATTAGAAGTAATAGAATTTCTAGTTATGATACTAATCGAAGTTATGCTATTTTTGTGTGCAGTGTTGATAGTAGATACTACAAATATTAGTTATGAGGTGATGCTAATTTTTGTTTAGGGAGTTCTAGTGCAAACTTCCTAAACAAGGAAGCTTCCCTACAATATATCCATTATTACCCAATTTACCTAACTTCAATGTGGAATTGAACCAAATTATAGGAGTTCTTGGTGGCGGTGGTGGTGGTGGAAGCGGAGGTGGTGGAAGTAGTGATGGGGGATTTGGATTTGGCGAGGGTAATCGATTGGGTGAAAATGATGGATTTGGCCAAAATGTAGGGGGCCTAATTGGTGGCGGTGGTGGTGGTGGAGGAGGAGGAGGAGGAGGTAGTGATGGTGGATCTAGTTTTGGCAGTGGATATGGCGAGGTTATGGCATCGGTGCAAATGGTGGTGGAGGCGGCGGTAGAGGTGGTGGTGAAGGAAGAGGTAGTGATGGAGGATCTGGTTTTGGCATTGGATATGGTGAGGGTCATGGATGGGGAGAAAACGACGGTGGTGGTGGTCAAAATGGTGGTAGTAGTTTGGTGTCGGAGGAGTATGGGTCCATGGTGGTGATGGCAATTGATTCCACCATTTGCTCAAATAACTATTTTTCATGTGTGTGCTATTTCACCAATGGTTCTTACTTTCCTTGTGCCAACTCTTTTATTATTAGATACATTGTCATAATGTTGACATGATGTAATTCTACTCATGTCTTGACAAATTAAACTATTTATAGTAATGAATATTTTTTAATTCACCGATGATCATGAACGTTCAAGATTCAAATGATAAAATTATAATTTCAAAATAAGGATCGAGGTAGATCGGGGGATAGGCCTTACCCTAGCCTACAACAATGTGTAACCGCATACTTTATCCAACTTAGCAAAATTAATGCCACATAAGTTTAGTCAAATCAGGATACGAAGAAGGGTCACCTCGAACATTCCACCTTCTATAATTAATAAATAAGTATTGACCAAATATCCAAATATTGTGATTCTTTTTCTAAAATACTAAAGAGCTACCTTCTAAAAATAGTAAATAAGTATTGACCAAATATCCAAATATCGTAAAAAAAAATTAAAAGAACCACCTTCTACAAATAATAAATAAGTATTGACCAAATATCCAAATATCGTGATTTTTTTTCTAAAAGAGGTAAAGTTATATATCAATCTTATCTGATCAATTTCATCCTTATCTATCTTAAAAATTACTTTCATATTCTCCTTTAATTGTATATATATTGTCGTCGATATTTCAATCCTCAAACCACATTACTTCTCAACTATTATTCTTTAAGTTTTCTTTACTTTTTTTGTTTCCTACAAAGATTTTATAATATCCATCTTCATATAAACATGACTTGTTCATATGAAATGAAAACTTGTCGAGATATAGTTCCTTATATGGCACTAGTTTCGACAATCAATAGTGCTCAAATGGTGGTATGTTGTCTTCTAACTATTTTTTTTTCATCTAAATGAGATTACTCTATCAATAATTTGTTTTTTTTACTTAAGTTGTTTTGAAATATTTTTGAAAAAAGGTTTATGAGATTATTATTTTTTAATTTGGGAAATAAGAGATGGCTTCTAATATAGCACCAAAACTTTAACATATTTTCTCAATTGCAGAATGATGTTGAAGCTTTAAAAGTACCCAAAAAATTGACTGATGAGAGGAAGAAAAGATCAAACTTTCGTAATGTTAGCTTCCAAATTAAACCTTCTAAAGACGAAGCTAACTGTTACACCATTTATAAACCACAAAAGGTTAAGACAGATCTTGCCGATGAATCAATTAGTGATCCTCACCATCTTAATCATAAATAACAAGGAGATGCTACATGAATGGGTATCTGAAAGGAGACAACGTGAAAGTGGAGCATTTGACATGATAAATACAATTTTTTTATGATGTATTTTTTTCATATGAATGTTGAAACTTACTAGTTTCCTGTAATATGCACACAAATGCATTATGTCTAGGAAAAGTTACCTAAATACACATCTTATTTTACCATAATCTCTAAAATTTCCTACCATTTGAATTTTTTTCAAAAGTCCCCTCTCGAATACATCACTCTCCTCTCGCTGATACATCCCTATCCCCATCTTGAATACATCCCTCCCATATCTGATACATCTCTAACCTATGTATCTGTATGTCTAGATGATGTATCCGAAAGTCCAGTGATATATCCAAATGTCCTATCCCCCCTCCCTCTCTGATATATCCCTCCCCTCTCGGTTACATCCCTCACCTATATGTCGGATGTCCAGTGATGTATCTGGATCTCTATTGGTGTATCCGAGATTCATAAATTTTAAGAATTTTTTGTAATTTGAAAATGAGTAGGGATATAATGTAATTAGCTCTTAACACTATAAAATTTAAGTAAATTATACTTATATATATATTCAATTATCTAGCTATATGTGTTTGTTGTTCAAAAGGAAGGTCTCAAAAACACCCCCAACATGTATGATATTTTAATTTCTTTACGTCATGCTTTCAAGTTGGAATGTACCGAATACCAATTTTGTGAATCCTCCACTTAATTATATTATCGCTCATTGAAATTTATTTTGTTTGTGTTAGGCGATAATCAAAATTGTTTTCTTGTTTCAAATTAGTATGAGATGAAGTTGTAACTATCTACAACATTTAAGACTTATGTAGAGTTCTATATTGTATGATTTTCTTTCTAATTATTCAAAAATTATCTAGCTTGTTCTTATCCTAAGGACCAATAAATCTTTAACGAAATGATAAATCAAGAAATGAGAGCATGTCATGAATCTAATTACTTTGTAATGTATTAATAATTACTATACATAAACTTAACAAAAATCTTATTGCATTGCAGTATTACGCTCACAAGAACAAAGATCGCAAGTATCGATCGATTGTGCAGGTAAGAAATTATATATTCCAAGGTTTTGATTGGAAGTGGATTAAGAAACTAATGAAGTAAGAGAGGTAATCTCTTACATTATATGCATTTTGTTGGCTAATAATTTTTTGTTTGACCAGGTTTTAAAAAAAAACTAAAAGTTATATATCTATCTATCTATCCTACTTTAAAAGCATCAACTCCAAAACATGAATGTTAAATTACATAAATACCCCTAACTTAAAAAAACCCTAATTAAAAATACCTCACGCTACAAATCCCTTCTGGCACTACACACTCCCTATGAAACGTTGGCAACTTCTGCTACAGTTATGCGCCTGCGCCAATGTCCACAAAATTCTTAACCAATGCAACTTCTCCTAACTGATGCAACTTCGCCCAACATATGCTACTTCTGCATGTTTTCTACTTAAATCAACCAAACGTAGAATTCTGCCTCCTATTTTACATATAGCTTTTGCAGAAAGTGAAAAGGTATGCCCTGTTTCCTAGTCTTGTATTGGCGTACTTCCTTCGTTTTCCACACCTTGCATTTGCACTATGTTATTCTATTTACTTTTGGCGCTGACTTTCAGGACCAACATTGTTCCTCTTACATAACACACTCCAATATTGGAATTGGCTTTGACGATACTTCACGCCACCATTAACAGTTGTAAGTTCAATTCTCTTTGTTTTGTGCTTATGCATAGTGACAAATTGCATCTGCTCCCATGCCCATCCTACAACCGCTTAACATACACACCCCATCAAAGCTCTAATACTCTAAATGGTACTCTAATAGTTAAAATGATGGAAGTGTTGCACAGCACAGTCCACCCCACTTGTACTCTTGTCTTCTTATTCTGTTCCCAAGTTTTTCATTCACACATTAATTTTGATACATTGTCCATTAATGTTATTCACTTTTCATAAAATTATTTCGATGATTACCATTAACATTCTTCAATAGCCGACCCACCCGAACTGTTCCCTAGACAATAACCAACCATTTATTACCTCATCCTATATTCCCTTTTTATCTTTCCACTCTCCATAAGTTCCATATAATGCTAAACTTTGGATTACTTGCAACGCATGCACTTTTTGTAATCCTAAGCTTTGGACTACTTGCATGCCACACAATGTTCTTGTGCTTATAAAATTGCTATAATCTACTAAATGATTCCTTCTAATTTTACTAATACACAAAAACACCCAGAATTAATATTGTTATTCACTTATCTTTCTGTACCTCTAACCATCCAGAATCAACACACATGGCAATTGAAACTGAACTATCAAAGCGTAGTGTCCTGATCAACAAGTTACAATAACACACCGTTGATTGAATGATGAGAGTATTAGTTATTTGAAAAGGTTTAGTAATTTCGTACAAAAATTCATGGCATGAAGGCACGACATGAAGGTATGCACTTTCCAAACGATAATATTAGTTAACGATGAGGTACTGTCATTGACACTATCACTTAGCTTAAATTCGTTGCACATGAAATATCTTTGAAGATGATGCACCAAACATAGTGGAAGAAGAAGTACAATCCATGCGATCGCGAAGGAAGAGGGCCAAGAAAAAAAATGACGAACATCTCCAAATCCAAACTAAGAAAATAAAAGTCGACGAAAATAGATGACTTCCTTGATATAGTAACTGTGCATTGAGTTTTGTCTCCAAGTAAATGAATGTATGTATCTTCTTAGTTTCATCTCCTACTTAGTGAATGTATGTATATTATTACCAATTCAATGTGAATTATGAAAACTAGAGCGCCTTATTTATTCAAACCTCTATTGCTTTGGCGGCCAGACAAGTTTCTCTTGTGCTATCTATCCCCTCATAAAATAATGTCGTCTTTTCGCCATTAGAAGGATTAAGTCAATAAATTATTCCAAAACGTATACCCCTATATATTGTTGTATAATATTATACATTTTTGAGAATTAACACGCTCCCCCCAAAGAAAAAAGTGTTTCATGACACATATTTTTCCCATTTTACTCTTTCTCACAAACCAATTTAATACTATCATACTTATTTTGACATCGATAGTCCAACAATCCTTTTAATCGAAATACCACAAATAGAAAAAATTGATGCCACAAAGGCAAAGATTTGTAAGTCCCCACAACACAAACATATAGAATATGCATACAATTGTCATTAAATTAAATATAATGGAGTATGCAGACGATAACAGTGATATGTTATGACGAATATAATATATATATTATTGCACAGTTGCATGAATCTCAAGATGAGGCAACCACATGTGTGCACTACACACATCTATTATAGCACTTACTCTTTTTTATGGATGGAAGTCGTACATATACTTTTAATTCTTTCACACCTAATTATTGCTTCTTAGTCTCAAATGGATGTTACCGCCTTCCCAAAAATATAAAGATAGAGTATTTCTAACACAAACACACACAACTCCACTATGTGTGTATTTTCACAACTAATTATAGCTTCTTAGTCTCAAATGGATGTTACCTCTTTCCCAAAAATATAAAGATAGAGTATTTCTAACACAAACACACACAAACCCACTATGTGTGTATTTTCACACCTAATTATCTCTTCTTAGTCTCAAATGGATGTAACCTCCTTCCCAAAAAATATAAAGATAGAGTATTTCTAACACAACCACACTATGTGTGTATTTCTCATGATAGTTAAAAATCATTTCGAGTTAGGAGGAGAAACAATGATTACTCAGGTAACCAAATGCAACTACAAAATTGGTTCCCCATTGGTGGAAGAAGATTACCCATTACTTACATGTGTAGAACAATCAAATGACCAATTTGTGCCAAATTAAAACAACAAGAAAAACGAAAACATATAAACTAAAAATTCAAGAAATTCAGCCATTTTTATAAGTAAAACATAAGGCTAGAAGCTCCGGATAGAGAACAATGTCCAGAGGTTTTACATTTGAATCAGATAAAGCTTGACAATGTTATAATATTGAGTACAACCTTGATACAAACATAAAAAAGGTGTGACCAGTATTTAAAAAAACTTACACTATATTATACTGAATTGCAAACCAAAATGAAATAGATGACTTTTACACTTTTGGACAATTACACCTAGACAAATCCAATAGTTGACACATTCAATCGAATGAAGAGTACTGACAAACATTCAACTTCATTGCCAGGGTCTATTCAATTTTTTTGGAATGCTTTAAGAATACATCATCCTTATAAAAAATAATATGTAACCTATTAGACAGTTAACTTAGGAGTAGAACTAATAACGTTAAAGGCGTACTCGCTACACAATCCACTGTGGTATGCGTTACTTCTAATTTCCACAGAACCAAGGCTTTCATAGGGTTCCCTCCCCTACAATTCACATATCAACTTTTGAATGACCTTCAGTGAATTTGATCATTCGAAAAAAGTTGTAAGTTCACACATAATTTGTTGACAATCCTGTTTGAGTAGAATTTAAAATAGTTCAATCAACTATATTATACCCAAATAAAATACTCAAAGAGAACAAAGTGTTCTACTATTTAACATTCAAACTGATAATCAACTTTCAAAGAGGTCAAACAGGTTACTCATACTTTATTATCTGTAATCTGGCACTGACACGGTTAAATTACGTAAAATGGAGAATACAGACACTTCCAGCGATAAATTAGGAGAAATATAGTATAGATATTGTTTCGCAGTTGTATGCATCCAAAGACAAGGCTATCACATGCAACACACGTGCGGTGAAACTAGTAGATATATATATATATATATATATATATATATATTATATAACCTTAAAAGCATGAACTTCTAACTTGAATATTAAATTACTATAATATCCCTAACATAAGTTGTGACTTTTTTCAAAGGATTGTTATTTTTCGATGAATTGTGACTTTTCCAAAGAGTTGTAACTTTTTCAACAAGTTGTGACTTTTCCAAAGGGTTGTGACTTCTCAGAAAGGTCATGACTTTTCAGATAAGACACAAAAAACACTTGTTCATACTACCATTTGTTGACATAAATAGAGGGATTTCCTCTCATTTTTCAACCACAATATTTTTAATTTTCTACTCTTCTTCTTCTTGCATTTTTAAAATTTTGTGTGATTTATTATGGTTTAGTGAGTTCAAAGTTTAGCGGAATATGAGGTACCGCTATTCTGATGAAGTAAATCGTTCTACCTTAAGAGGGTATGTTTCATAACCTCGAGTACTTGAAGAAACTAACTTTGATGATATAATAATTATTTTATTGCTTAATATATAAATTAGTATGTAATGCTCCAGTATATGAAGTTAAGATGATGTAGATATATGCTTCTGAATATCTGTTTCCAAAATTTAGAAAATTGTCATGATTTGTATTTTTTTTAATGCTCTACACAAAATAATTATTTTATTTATAAATGTTACTTATGTGATTTTGATTGTGGAAGTTTGCTTCAAAATAGCTATTACTATATCAAAATTTCCGTTTTATTTTACTTATTTACTATTTCTGAATATCTAAGTATTTTAGACGAGGAAAAAGCTCATATGACTTGTAATAACGCTAGTTGAAGTTTGTATCAGTTTAATTTTTATTATTTATGTAATAGCTAATTTTTATGAGATAAATATTTTCATTAATGTAAATATATATTTATATTTGGGTAGGTATTGGTATTTAAATTAAAGTATTATATATGTCACTAATGTATTATCAAGTTAACAACATCTTCTAACTTCAAAATATATTAGTTTAAAATCATCCAAGTTCTTTTTTTTAAAAAAAAAACTCAGAACAAATGTGAAAATATGTGAATATATGAATCATTTAGAATTTATCATTTGAAAAATAAATTTTATATTTAGTAATATGGAATAAACATTTACATCTTGTCCCTACACCAAATTAAAATATAATAACTATAAAAAAAATAGTAACGTTAATTAAAAGTCCTATTTATTTATGTAAGTATAAATATTATTAGAAATTCAGCTATTGCACATTATTCTTTAATTATAACATTATAAATTTTTTTAGTTATTACTAATGATTGCAAACGTTATTCACACTCTTTTACATTCTTAGTTATTATATTATGAATTCCATACTTATTACATTAATTATTTCTATCTTTCATCTTTATTTATATTAACTTTTGACCAATAATTATTCATATTATTGTACCGCCCCTATATATGTGATAACACGGTGTTGTTATTTTTTCCTTTAATGAATCATACATGGTTGAATAAATTGAAAATCATTTACAAGTTTATGTACTATATCTTTGTTGGGTGTAAGATGAAAAGGTGATTATATATATGATATCATAGATACAATATATTAATTAATATTAATTTTTTGTTTTTCCGGTAAAAAAAGAAGGAAACATTTCTCAGTTAACGTAGTTGTTCTCTTCACATATTGATATGACATCTAAAGAGTTTAACGTGGAATACAAGTGTAAAGCATTTGGTTAGATGACAACAAATATCGTCTATAAGGTAATACTAGTGAGATACGCCAAATTACATGATTAAACCTCATCAAATTGAAACATATATATACATTATTGCATTTAACTAATAAATTTTTTATTGACCATCTTCATAGGTTCGCGTGAATAAGAGATGTATATACGACAATCCACATTGAACATTCACAAAGAATCTGCAATATTATTTTGGACTAAGCTTATTATTTGTCCTCAAATGCATATTTTATCTCAATATCTGATGAAAAACCTTAAGTTTCAGGTATTTGGAGTTTGAGAGAAAGCATGGACAGAACTTAGCAAAAAGGAACAAAAGCAGCTAAAACAACAAAGAAATGAAGATCTGAGAATCGCCGATCCCATTCGGCGAGTCACCAAAAGGTCTTATCCTCTCCTTTTGTTCCAGTGTACTGAGCCCTGAAAGAACGGATCAAATAGGCGGTGAAAGGGAGCAGTCGGCGTATCACCGAGAAGTTCCACAAAGTTGTACTATGTCGCCCAATGATCCAAAACACGACGATGCTGAAGGTTAACGCAAGACGGCAATGAAACCTACCAAAGGGCGGATCGCCGAGTTGATCAGCAATCTCAACTAACGACGCTGAATGATCCGCTGCAGCACACATTTTTGAAAACTATATATACTCGTTGAGAGTTGTAGCTTAATATTATATTTTAAATATAGAATATTTAACATAGACTTGGAATATTCTCTCTAAGCTTGGAGAGGGTTTTGAAGAACTTGAAGATTCAAAGGGTTTCAACTCCAAGATTTTGGACTTGGGTATTGGGGATTCTTCATTCTTTGCTTGTTTTAAGACTTAAATCTTCATACCCATTTGAATGCAAACTCATTTTGGTATAAATTTCTATCTCTTTTACATGTCTAGCTAAAATCCCAATTCTTGGGGTGTGATTTTATGAATATGGGTTAGATTATATGTTGGGTCTTGCTTGTTGATGGTTTATTTGTTGTGTAAATATGATTTCGTTTATTAGTTGTGGTGGAACTTAATGAAATTGTAGTTGCAAATACGATTTCACCTTTGTATTTTAGGCTTGCTCGAGAGAGAGGTCGTAAAACTAAGACTACTAAATTGATGGCCGGTGGGAGTGGGTCGACATGAGGTTCAGATTGAGAGAGTGAACCTTAGTCTTTCTCCCATACACTCAGCTTGAGAGAGTGAGTGGGCTAAGGCGGAGGCTTTTCTTCATGCAGCAAGTGGGTATTCGAGAGGAACCCATTTGATTCGGGGTAAGTTGCTCGAGAGAGAATTCACCCCCACTATAGTCTAGCCTAGTCACAAATATTCGATGAATTTATTATCAAAAGCATGTACCCAATAGTTTAGTTTATCCCGTATTCCTATCACATCCCAAGAATCTCATATCCTTGATTAGTACTCTTTTATTATTGATGTTCTTGCTTATCACAAACCCCCATTGATAATTGACGCTTGCGTCACCCCATAGATTTAGTATGTTTATATTTGATAATGTTTTTAGCTATGACTAATTAGAACTTAATTTTATTTGTCTATTAATTTTAAAGCCCACTCCCTTGGGACTCAACCCCAACCCTTGGTTGGGTTACTTTACTATTGTACGATCGTAGATACTTGCATTGGAAGTTGTGTCTTGATTACGCAAACATGAAAATGACGTCATTGTCAGGGAGTGGTGTTATTTGAGAATTCTTAGTTTAATAGAATTTTTGTTCTCCTTAGTAGTAGTTTACTTACTTTACCTTTAGTTTTGTTTTCTTTTGAGTTGTTGGTTGCTTGCAGACACCCTGAGAATGGGTGAGGAAAGTGGTGTCAAGTTAGCTGAGGAGAACCAAGAAGTCGAGGGTGACTTCATGTTACCTGCACTGGTAACTCAGCTGAAAAATTTAGCCACCAAAATATCAGAGGTGGAAGTCCAGTGCAACAACAAAGGGAGGTACATGGCCCCTCATAAGCAAACATGGTTTACGAAAAATCAGAGTAAACGTGTCGAAGACACGCTGTTGATCATTCTCCAAAAGCTCAATGAGCAAGACGGAATCCTAGAAGAGAAGAAGGAGAATGTCAGAGTGTTAAATCAGATGGTTGGCTCACACTCCAGATCCATCCACCTAATTGAAACACTCATAGGTCACGTGTTGCCTCATTTTGACCCAACAAAGCAAATAGGGTCACCTAGTGGTATTAAGGTCAACCCCAAAATTGGAACGTGAATAAGGACGTGTGTTGTGCCACGACGTTAACGAAAGCACTTCTTGGGAGGCAACCTAAGGTTTTAAGTTCTTTTAATTATTATGTTAGAATAAAGGTGTGTTGATTGTGTAGGTTTAAGTGTGGAAAGTGTTTAGTATGTGCAGGTTGGCATGTGAATATCCATCCGACAAACCGCTGAAGAGGTCAGCGTACTTGACCTGACCTGCTGTTTGGTTCAACACAAGTTAAACTCAGAGCCTGTAAAACTTGGCGAGCGTGAAAAGCAGTTTGGTGTGTCGCTGACTAGATAGGTGATCATGACTCAGACTGCCGTTTGGACCCTCACATTGGCTGAAGGTCTTGTAAAACTCGGTGAGGTAGGAGACCACTCGGCGCGTCGCCGAGTAGACAGTGAGCAATACTAACATCGCTGAATGGACGTGAACTGGACGGCTATATATGGCCAAAAGTTTCAAAATCTTCACTTTCCCTTCGCTTTTAAACTTCATAAACTCACACCAAGTAGGTATTTTCAATATTCTTGCTTTCCATTAAGTATTCTAGTTGTTGATTGGTGCTCGGAATTGAGATTTCTTTAACGCCTAGCATTTCAATCGCATTTTCAATCGGCATACAAAGTTGGTTTCTGAATCCCGTGTTTAAATTCAAAAAAATTTCACTCTTTTGCAATGATCGTATCATATTGTTGTATGCTCGTCCTCTCTGATAGGATTATAATGTTAAATGCCTATTTTAATTTGACAATCTTGCCCGTATTGTTTGATTGTCAAATAACCGTAATTTTTGTGCTTTAATCGAATGAAATTGAATTGGGCTGTGCTTGCATGTGTTTAGATTGATTGGGTGAAGTCTGAGTAGCCCGTATATGTGGTAAATGATGAAAATTTCTCAATGATAGAGTGGGTGACACCATTCTTAAGAGCAAATATCGTCAAATTGCCAAATTTGGTAAAGCTGGGAAAAATCTGAGTATTCTGGAGTGATGGATAATACGGGTCTTGTTTTAATTCCATGAGTGCATGCTTTGATTTTGTTTTCGGGGAGTGCGGGGTCGAATTCGAGAAGATGGGTTGAAAATGGGCACGTCGGGTCGTTTGGCGAGGTGGGTCGAGCTCGCCGAACCACTAGGCGGTTCGCCTAATGTCTCTATCTCACCCTTAATTTCCTGTCAAATTTATGTTTGAGTCTGTAACTTTCGGCGAGAAGCCTTTGATCGCCGAAAGCACTCGGTGACTCGTCGAAAGTACTCTTGATCGCCCTTTGTATGCTTCCATGAACTCCTATTTCACTGTAATTTTCGGTGGACAAACCTTTAATCGCCGAAACTAGTCGGTGATTTGCCGAAAGGGTGTTCCCATCCCCAACTTGCTATAATCTTCAAGCCAATCCCTTCAGCGAGCACGACTTAGCTCGCCAAAGAGGTTTCGTGATTCGCCGACTGAATCTGCGAGTCTGTCTACAATAGATTTTCTGTGCGTATATTTAATTTTTGTCCCGATCTTTTGCAGATATGGTGCATAAAAATCTAAACACACCTCCCTGAGGCTAAGAAAAGGGGATCACAATCAATGAGGATACAACTGCATCTAGGGGCAAGGCCACTAAACTTTCCACAACTGGTGGGAAAGGCAAGGGCAAGGACAAAACCCTTGAGTTATCAGATGCAAGCTCCGATAGTATTGGTTTTTACCCCAATGACCCCACCACATATGACAGTGAGAGTATGAGATATGATGAAGATAACTTGATGGAGGCACAGAGGAATGAGTTACAATCTAAAAAGCTGAATGATCCATCTCGGATCAAAACTTCTCAGTCTACCACTCCTACTCCTCCAGTTCCAGAGCAGGCAATAGTGCTGGCACCTCCAATAGAGGGTCCTCCACCTAAGTCAATGAATAGATTGAAGGCTGAGGGGCTGAGGACAATCATTAAGGAAAAACGTCTGTCCACGGATAGGGTTATCGATAAGTACCCAAAGATAATAGATTGCTTGAAACACCACAAATTCCAAATCTTCACCAAACCCCATGGCTCTTATATACCAAGTTGGGTCAGAGAATTTTACAGTGCATTGGTACCTCAGAGGAAGCGGATGGTAGGCTATTTCAAAGCAGTTGACTATGTGGGTGTCAGATGATAAAAGGTAGCTTGTGACAGTGAGGCTATCAACACAATCTTGGGCATGTCCACTAAGATTAATGATCACTGGCAGCACTTGATCAGAACAAAGAAGCTAGATATGATGAAAAAGTGGTTAGCCCCACTAATCTCAAATGATGAACCGAATTGGTTAGCAGAATGAGCTCCAATCAAAAAGAGAGATCTGAACGTAGCTACAAGATACTAGTTTGGGTTTATCAACAGCACAATTATGCCATCCCAAAAATGAGTCGGTCCTTCACCTTGCTAAGGAAGCTTTTCTGGGGTGCATTATGGAGAAAACTATATTAAATCTGGGGATGATCATTGCTTCAGAGATCCATATGCCTGAAAAGCAAAGCAGGACTTCTCTACCTTTCCCGGTGCTGATCACAAAGCTATGCAGACGAGCTCTGGTACCTAGAGATACCAAGAAGGATGTGGAAATAATTCCCATATCCTCTACTGATATCCGGAGTATCAAAGCCGAGTATCTTAAGGATCAGGCAAAGAAGAAGCAGAAGGACGTTGTGGCCACCAGATCCACACCTGCAGAGACATCTTTGCCTACTCCGGCCCCTGGCCTTCAGGTATATCTATTACCATTGCTACTCTTGCTGACACTACAGGTTCTTCTGTTGCTGCACTACCACCCAGACCCACTGCTGCTATTGTTTCCCATGCTCCGATCACTCAGGCATATTTCATCCGGATGGGACAACTTGCCCAATCTGTTGATTGTCGGGCTGCCAACCTACAAACCTCCATTACAGGCGTGATTCAGGCTGCCCTCCATAATGTTGTGACACCACTAAGCACTACCATTGACGCCCTAGCAACCAGGATAGCGGTGTGTAAGCGCGATCAAGGGGCCACAGAGGAGGTGACGACTTTAAAAGCTGCTATTGTTGAGCTGAGAAAAAACATGGACTACCAGAAGTCCACTGATATGTCCATGATCTTTGGAACATTGGATATTCTAGATGTGCTTGAGATGCCTCAGACAACCACTAGATATGGGGATGGATCGGAGCAGACAACTGATCCTGAGTCAGAAGCAGAGACTGATGAAGAGATGTTTGAGGAGACTGAGGAAGCTGCAGATGAAAACCTGATCGAGACTCAAGCAATTATGATGGATGATGTTGTGTATGCTTCCTTGGCAAATGCAACTGATGTTAGATCCACTGGAGCTAGTCCTTCTGAGGTCACTCCGGGCACTGAGACCCCGACAGATGGAGCGACTGCGTAGACAGGATCCTTCTTTACCTCCCTTTCTGTCTTTCTCTATGTTTACTTTTGGATACTTTCATTTGCATTTGAGGAGAACTATTTTTATTTATGGTGGGGTGAGTCCCACTTTTGTGTTCTACTCGTGTTCATGTTTTGTCGATATATTTTGGGTTGCTATGTTTAAAATTGTGTTAATACTGCATTTTTGTGGATGTTTGAGCTTATGGCTCCCTTTTGTTTTAATTGAAATATGATTTTGACCCTTCCGAAAAAAAATGTAGGAAATTTTCGCCACCTCTTGTATGCACTAGAATATGGTTGTTCCTTGGCAAATTTCAGTCTTGGTTTCGATCATTACCGATGACTTGAATAGTGCTTGCAATCGAACAAACATAAATGTACGACTACGATAAGGCCAAATGAAGTTGCATAGAAAATATGTGAACTCTTTGCATCTCGTTGTTACTAGCCTATTGTCGAATTGAGTCTCTTGTGATTACCGTTGCACACTAGCGAAAGTGTGGAGTCTTGTTTGACTTATAGTGTCAATGCCTAATGTGATGAGCTTACCTATGAACTATGCATTATGGATCCTAGAATTTTCCCCGTTGGTCCGGTCAACTAAGTGATGCTATCTCTTGATATGATCTTAGGCAACTTCTAAGAGTGTGAGCTAATTTGGCATATACCTCTTTTGTGACCTACCTTGTGAGTGTGTGAACCGCTTTTGAACATCCCTTGAGCCTTACCTTTCTTTGAAAGAAACTTGATGAAAACTAGACCTCTCTTAATCCACTACCTATAATCCTCTTGATTTGTGGTTGATTGAATAGCCAACTTAGGCAAAAGCCTAAGTTGGGGGTGTGGTGAAAAGAAAAGGGAAAGTCAAGAAGTGCAAGGAAAGTCTCCTTTAACCCATGGTGCTGAGAAAAAAAGAACCCCTCCATATATAAAAAAAAGAAAAAAACAGAGAAAAAAGAAAGAAAAAGAAAAAGAATGAAAAAGAAAGTTGTGGAATAAAGTACAAAAAGAAATGGGGTTTCCAAATAATTCATGGAAAGTGAATAATAGGGTGACTTATGAGCACTAAATAAAATGATGAAGGAAGAGGAAAGGAAGTATTGTGAGGACCACATTTCATGAGGATGAAAGTCACTGAGCCTAAATGACCATACTTTTATACTCAACCCCATTACAAGCCCTGCAAAGATATTCTTGATCTTGAGTGAGCTGAAGCAAGTGTTGATCGGAAAATATGGGTAAATCTATGGGTGAAAGTATGCATTGTGGTCTTCCTTATGAGAGTGAGCGTTGCATTTGATTCTGGAACTTTAAATGATTAAACCATTGTGTGTGAATATGGAATCAGTCCTTGTGTGAGGGCATTTGAACACTTTGGTTAAGCTTGAACTTGTATTTGAAGCAAGAAATTTTTTTGAACAACCTAAATTGGTGTTGGCATCATAAGGTTCGACAAATTGTGGGAGGTCTAGTTGGAAATGACGACAAATCTAGTAATGGTGCAAACGGTGGCAACAACGAAGGAGGGAGAGGTAGCAAAGACTATAATTTAGTTTTGTTAGTTGAAATAATTTGTGCCCTAAGTGTTTGATGATTTCTTGAAAGAGATCACTTTGAGTTTTGTTCTATCAGTAAGATTTGGGTTTTCTGGAAACAAGATTTTAATTGGTCTATTTTTGCTAGAATAGAGTAATTATATTTGTCACACCCCAAAGCTACCCCTAGGATGTGGGCACGGGACCTAGGATCACTAGTGACCCCAAGCTAACCCTGCTGGCATATTTTAAGCATACTTAAGGATTTTACTGAAATATGAGAATACTGTGCGAAAGCTAAAAAGATATCATAAAATGAAAGGATGGGGAATACACAAAACTATCTGAAGAAATGGTATGTGAGTTTAATGACAACTGAAATATCAAACTCCAAAGCTAAAACTGAATCTAACTAGATATGAAACCTCTACTGACTAGAGATGCTGGGACATGCCCCAACTAAATCTAGCAAAACTGTAAACTAAATAATGAAGGGAAAAGAAATAATCATGTCAATCCTCCTCAAAGAATGAGGACTCACCACTGATGCTGCTGAATTGGAGATCGGGAACCGATCTATGCATGATCTGAATGTTGCACGAGAAAATGTAGTGCAGAGTATGTGTCAGTTCTTGTAAGGTACTGAGCATGCATGATAGAATAAATTAGAACAATGTACATACTTGAACAAAGCATCTAACTGAGAAATGATATAAGATGAGCATGATACTATACTGAAAATACTAAACATTAACTAACTGAATGCAATGACCAAGTTTGTAACTGTAACACCCCGTATCAGAAACCAAACCAAATTGCAGATTTCAGAAGCTAGAGGTGCCACCTATGGGCACTACCTACGAACCGTAGGGTCACCCACGGTCAAGACCTATGGACCGTAGGATGATCCACGATCCGTCATGTGTTCGTGGTTCGCACCCGCGATCCTCCTCCCAGAAACCTCAGATAAATCGGCTAAGTGTTGACCCACCGACGGACCTACGGTCCGTAGGTCAGGTGATAGAACGTGGTCCGTGTTCGTGGATAGATGCCTCAGAAGCCCAGCTTCAGTTACGAACGATGGTCGACCAACACGGACCGTTATTCAATCGACGGACCGTCAGTCCCGTCTGTCAGTCACTCCGATAGGAGTTAAGTCGAGGATATTTTGGTCTTTTCCTTATTTTTTTTAACCCCTAAGCTACATAATTTAGACCCTAAATTATGAGATTTTAGTCAGTTTAAGCCTAGAAACTTAACTAGAACTTACCTAAGTCAAATCATTAATCAAACTTGGAAATATTAGATCGTAAAAGGAGAGAAGAGGTCAAGAACCCTAGTTCAAGAACGCAGCAAGATTCCATCAGTTCCAGCTTGAAATCGAAAGATTTCTCCGTGGAATTCATCACCAGGTATGTTGGATTTCACTAATGGGTTCCATTCGACCATTGGATCCCTAGATTTCAGTCAGATTCTTGATTGCCTATTAATAACTAGAAGTACGGTATCTAGAACTTCAGCAGATTATCATGAATTAGTTATTTATATGTTCCAAATTAGATTATCACGTTATTACTTCGTTTCTTGCAAGAATTTCAGAACCCTATCTTGGTAGTTCTTTAGTTCCTGAATTATACATGCTAGGTCAAATATTTCAGTATTTCAAAAGTACATGCCTTAGTTTTAATGTGTCATTATCAGTATATAAATGTGCCTTCTGAGTTTGCATGTCAGTATTTTGAGCTATCCAGTATATTTCAATAAATTAGTCATAAAGTGTTAATCATTTAATCTATTGGGAGTAGCATAATACCGAGTTGGACTAGGGTCAGTCACCCATTTAGTCCCAAAATTACAAGCCACATAGGTTGTAAGTCCCCCCTGTGGGCATCATTTTAGTGATCACACCAGCATGCCCCTACACCTTTGGCCGAGTGTATTGGGTCCTCTCGATGGGGCGTATACATCGGACTCCACATTTAGCTCATGTGATTTTATTATCGATTATTAGTAGCTTCCATAGTTCAGTCAGATTCCATTGAATTGAGCACATTTTAGTATAGTCAGTATTCAGTCTCAACATGTTATCATTTGGTCATTGCATTCAGTTAGCTCAGTGTTCAGTCGCTATATCATGTTCATATTATACTCTTGCTTCATTGGTTGTTCAGTTATATGTTTATTTCAGCTTTACTCTATCCTGCATTCTCAGTACCTTTCAAGAACTGATGCATACTGTGCGCTACATTTTCTTGTGATGTAGATTTAGATTCTCAGCATCCAGATCACGCTTAAATCGGTTCCCGATCTCCAGTTCAGCAGCATCAGTGGTGAGTCCTCATTCTTCGAGGACAATAGTCATGTTATGTTTCAGTTGTCATTGTTTTAGTTTCAGTTTTGCTAGACTTAGTTGGGGGCATGTCCCAACACTTCTAGTCAGTTAGAGGCTATTTTCAGACATAGTTAGATTCAACTTAGTATTTAAGTTTGATGTTTCTTTTGTATTAAGTTCTCAGATTTGATATTCATTTTCAGTATATGGGTATCCCCCATTATTTCATATTCACTTATTATTAGCTTCCGCATCAGTTTTATTTCTTAGTTTATCTTTAGTATGCTCATCATTATGCCAGCAGAGTTAGCTTATGGTCACTTGTGATCCTAGGTTTCATGTCCACGTCTCGGGGGTAGCTCGAGGCATGACAAACTTGCTATCAGAGCACTAGGTTTAAGTGTCCTAGGTTGTCTGAAAAGCCACACTAGGTAGAGTCCTTTTAATGGGTGTGTAGTGCGAACCACACCTAATGAGAGGCAGGCTACAAAGTGCATTAGGAAAATCTTCATTTGCTTGTTACTCTTATCGTGCGTAAAGTATGATCTAATTCCATTCTAACTCGATGTTCTACGTTTCAGTGATTATGCCTCCTCATAGAGCTAACGCCAGGAATGCGAATGTAGCCCCTCCTGTCCCAAAACAAGAAGTTTCGAATGTAGAGTTCCGGAACGCCATTAAGATGTTGGCTCAGAGCATTGCCAACTAGAACAATCAGCAGTTCTAGTTTCGGCAGACGCAAATGTTGGGTCAGCTACAACTAGAGTGCGAAATTTTATTAGGATGAATCCTCCAGAGTTCTTAAGATCGTAGATTGGTGAGGATCCCAAAAACTTCATTGATGAGGTCAAGAAGATATTTGAAGTGATGCAGGTAACTGGGAATGATCGGGTTGAGTTAGCATCTTACCAACTTAAGGATGTGGCTCATATCTTGTATACTCAGTGGAAAGAGAACAGGGGTACAAATGCAGCTCCTATAACTTGGGATAGCTTGAGTGAGACCTTTCTCGACAGGTTTTTCCCAAGAGAGCTAAGGGAGGCAAAAGCTAAGGAATTTATGAACTTAATGGAAGGAAGCATGACAGTCCAAGAGTATGGGCTCAATTTTACCCAATTCTCTAGGTATGCTCCTCACATGGTTGCTGATTCCAGGGCTCAGATAAATAAGTTTCTGTATGGAGTGTCAGACTTTGTGAAGACAAAGTGTAGAAATGCTATGTTTCTGGAAAATATGACCATTTCTAGGCTCATGACTCATGCTCAGATAGTCGAGGGTGATAAGCTTAAGGAACATTCTAAGGAGAACAAGAAGGCTAGGACTAGAAACTATGAGTATTCTCAACAAAAATCGGGTGGTGGAAATTGCCCAAAGGGTCAGCAGAAATTTTTAGCTCCAGCACCTTTATCAGCTAGTGTTCCATCCTCCAAGTTCAGACAAGATAAAAAAGGTAGGGCATCAAGCTCTAAGTCTCAGGGAAGTGTTTCAGGTACCAAAACCTACCCAACTTGCCCTAAGTATGGTAAGAACCATCTGGGTGAGTGCCTTGCAGGAAACGAAGGATGCTTTAGGTGTGGTCAGTCTGGTCACAGGTTGAGGGATTGTCCTTCTAAGCAGGGTCAATGAGGTAATAATGGTAGAGCTCAGTTTGCAACTTCACCAGCACCAGCAAGTCGCCCAACTCAGTAGGGTAACTTATCTGGTACATGTGGCGGACAGCGCCATAACAAGCTCTATTCCCTCCAGGCTCGCTAGGATCAGAAAGATTCTCCTGATGTACTAACTGGTACGTTACGGGTCTTTAATCTTGATGCATATGCTTTGTTAGATCCAGGGCCTACTCTTTCCTTTGTAATTTCTTATATATCAGTTAAGTTTGATGTTAGTCCAGAAACTCTCTCAGAACCTTTCTCAGTCGATGACCTAGTTATAGCTAGACGGGTATACAAAAATGGCCCTAACACAGTCTCTCAGAAAGTCACCTCTGCAGATCTTGTAGAGTTAGAAATGGTAAACAATCTTTATTCCTCCTTACAGAATGGCTCCAGCTGAGCTTAAGGAATTGAAAAAGAAGTTGAAAGACCTTCTAGATAAGGGATTCATCAGACATTACATTTCGCCATGGGGTCCACCGGTGTTGTTTGTGAAAAATAAAGATGGTTCTCTCAGAATGTCCATTGACTATAGGCAGTTGAACAAGGTCACAATCAAGAATAAGTATCCCATCCCCAGGATTGATGACTTGTTTGACCAAATTCAGGGTGCTAATCATTTCTCAAAGATAGACCTTAGATCGGGTTATCATCAACTCAAGGTCAGAGATAGTGACATTTCGAAGACATCCTTCAAAACATGGTATGGTCATTATGAATTTGTAGTTATGTCATTTGGACAAACCAATGCTCCTGCAGCTTTCATTGATTTGATGAACAGAGTGTTCATGCAGTATTTGGACTTGTTCGTTATATTCTTTATTGACGATATCCTCATTTACTCTAGGAATGAGGAAGAATATACGAGTCATTTGAGAGTTGTTCTGAAAACTCTCAAAGATCGCTAGTTATTCACCAAATTTAACAAGTGCGAGTTTTAATTACAATCAGTTGCTTTCCTTGGGCATATAGTACCCAGCGAAGGGATCTGAGTGGATTCCCATAAAATAGAAGCAGTGAACCAATGGCCCAGACCTACCTCTCCTATATAGATAAAAATTTCTTGGGTCTAGTGGGTTATTACAGAAATTTCGTGGAAGGATTTTCATCCATAGCCTCTCCATTGACTAAGTTGACTCAGAAAAAGGTCAAGTTTCAGTGGTCACATGATAGTGAGAAAAGCTTAGGAGAACTGAAAATCGGGTTGACTACAGCTCATATTTTGACTCTACCAGAGGGTTCAGACGGTTATGGTATCTATTGTAATGTGTCCTGAGTGGGCCTAGACTGTGTGTTAATGTAGCGAGGTAAGGTTATAGCCTATGCTTCTAGACAACTTAAGGTGCATGAGAAGAATTATCCAACTCATGACCTCGAGCTTGCAGCGGTGGTGTTTGCACTCAAGATTTGGACACACTACTTGTATGGCGTTCATGTAGATGTGTTCACAGGCCATAAGAGACTTCAGTATATGTTCACCCAGAAAGAGTTGAATCTTCGCCAGAGGAGATGGCTTGAGTTCCTCAAGGATTATGACATGAGTGTGCATTACCATTCGGGTAAGGCAAATGTAGCAGCAGATGCCCTTAGCAGACTATCTATGGGTAGTGTAGCATATGTTGAGGATGAAAGAAAAGAGCTAGCAAAGGATGTTCACAAGCTTGCTCGTTTAGGAGTTCGTCTTATCAGCATATCAGATGGTGGTGTGACAGTTCAAAATGGATCAGAATCTTCATTGGTAGTGGAGGTTAAGGAAAAGTAAGACAGTGAGCCGATATTACTCAAACTCTAGGGTACAGTCCATCAACATAGAGTAGAGGTATTCTCCCAAGGGGGAGATGGTGTGCTTTGCTATTAGGGTCGACTATGTGTTCCTAATGTGGGCGAGTTGAGTCAACAAATTCTTGCTGAATCCCATAACTTTAGGTATTCTATTCATCTAGGCGCCACTAAGATGTACCGTAATCTGCGGGAAGTCTTTTGCTGGAATGGCAAGAAGAGGGATATAGCATATTTTGTGGCTAAGTGCCCCAATTGTCAGCAACTGAAAGTAGAACATTAGAAAGAAACCAGGAGGTTTGACTCAAGAGATCAACATTCCTACCTGGAAGTGGGAAGCGATCAACATGGACTTCATTATAGGTTTATCTCGTACTGGAAGACAACATGACTCCATTTGGCTGATAGTTGACAGAGTCACTAAGTCTTCTCGCTTTTTGGTGGTCAAGACTACAGATTCGGCAAAGGACTACGCCAAGCATTACATTAATGCGATATTCAGGTTGCATGGGGTTTCCTTTGTCTATCATCTTAGGTAGAAGTCCTCAATTTACCTCTCATTTTTGGAAGTCATTTCAGAAAGGTCTTGGTACTCAGGTTAATCTTAGCACAACATTTCATCCACAAACAGATGGTCAGGTAGAGCGTACCATTCAGACCTTAGAGGATATGTTGAGATCTTGTCTGATCGACTTCAAGGTTCGTTGGGATGATCACCTTCCTCTTATACAGTTCACCTACAATAACAACTACCATTTAAGTATTCAGATGGCCCCTTATGAGGCTTTTTATGGGCGTAAATGTAGATCTCCTATTGGTTGTTTTGAAGTAGGTGAAGCAACCTTGATAGGTCCAAATTTGGTTCTTGATATTATGAAAAAAGTGCAACTCATTAGAGATAGACTTAAGACAGCCCAGAGTCGCCAGAAGTCTTATGCAGATGTTAGGAGAAGGGAACAAGAGTTCCAAGTTGATGATTGGGTTTTCTTGGAAGTGTCACCTATGAAAGGGGTGATGAGATTTGACAAGAAAGGAAAGCTCAGACCTAGATATGTAGGCCCTTACTGGATCTTGAAAAGGATTGGTAAAGTTGATTATGAGTTAGAGTTGCCAACAGATTTAGCAGCAGTGCATCCACTCTTCCACGTTTCACTACTGACGAAGTGTGTGGGTGATCCAGCATCCGTAGTGCCATTAGAGAGTGTGGCCGTGAAAGATAGTCTTTCTTATGAGGATGTACCAGTAAAGATTCTTGAACGTCATGTTGGAAGGTTGATAAAAAATAAGTCGCTTCAGTCAAGGTTTAGTGGAGGAGTCAATCCGTAGAGGGAGCTACAAGTAGAAGCAGCCATGAAGTCCAAGTATCCTCACCTCTTTCCTTCCGATTCCACTCCATCTTGAGGTATTAGTTCCTCTTCAGTTTTTCAGTCATTAATGCGTAGAACAAGTATTAGTATCATGTTCCGTCATTTTGTACTTGCATTTCAGCGTATTTGCATGTTTTTGGAAATCTGCCCAAAAATTTGGCTAGGGGTCGACCCACGGTCAAGACCTACAGACCATAGGAGGACCTACGGTCTGTCCTGCAGGTCTGTGGTTCGCACCCGCAACCCTCCTCCCAGAAACCTCAGATAAATTGGCTAAATATTGACCCACGGCCGGACCTACGGTCCGTATGTCAGGTTACGGACCGTGGATCGTTGCCTTAGAAGCCCAGCTTCAGTTAAGAATGGCGATCGATCAGCACAAACCATCATTCAATCGACGGTCCGTCAGTCACTCCGACATCAGTTAAGTCCGGGGTCTTTTGGTCTTTTCCTTATTTGTTTAACCCCTAAACTACATCGTTTAGACCCTAAATTATGAGGTTTAGTCAGTTTAAGCCTAGAAACATAACTAAAACTTACCTAAGTCAAATCATTAATCAAACTTAGAAAAATTAGAGTGTAAGAGGAGAAAAGAGGTCAAGAACCCTAGTTTAAGAACGTAACAAGATTCCATCAGGTCCAGCCCAAAATTGAAAGATTTCTCTATGGAATTCGTCACCAGGTATGTGGGGTTTTATTAGTGGGTTCCTTTCGCTCATTGGAACCCTAGATTTCAGTCAGATTCTTGATTCCCTAATATTAACTAGACCAAGGGTTTCTAGAACTTCAATAGATTATCATGCGTTAGTTATTTATATGTTCCAAATCAAATTATCATGTTATTACTTCATTTCTTGCATGAATTTCACAACCCTAGCTTGGTAGTTCTTTAGTTCCTGATTTATACATGCTAGGTCAGATATTTTAGTATATCAGATGTACATACCTCAGTTTTAATATGTCATTATCACTATATAAATGTGTATTCTCAATTTGCATGTCAGTATTTTGAGCTATCCAGTATATTTCAGTTATTCAGTCATAAAGTGTTAATAATTTAATCTATTGGGAGTAGCAAAATACCGAGTTGAACTAGGGTCAGTCACCCATATAGTCCCAGAACTACGAGTCACGTAGGTTGTAAGTCCCCCATGTGGGCATCATTCAAGTGATCACGCCAACATGCCTCTATACCTTTGGCAAGGTGTATTGTGTCCTCTCGATGGGGAGTATACATCGGATGCCACATTTAGCTCATGTGGTTTTATTATCGGTTATTAGTAGCTCCCACACTTTAGTCAGACTCTATTACATTGACCACATTTCAATATAGTCAGTATTCAGTCTTTGCATGTTATCATTTGATCATTACATTCAGTTAGCTCAATGTTCAGTATCTATATCATGTTCAGTTTATACTCTTACTTCATTGCTTGTTCAGTTATATGTTTATTTCAACTTTACTCTAGCATGCATGCTCAGTACCTTTAAAGTACTGACACATACTCTGCGCTACATCATCTTGAGATGTAGGTTTGGATTCTCAGCATCCAGATCACGCTTAGATCGCCTCCCGATCTCCAGCTCAGCAGCATCAGTGGTGAGTCCTCATTCTTCGAGAACAATAGTCATGTTATCTTTAAGTTGTCTTTGTTTTAGTTTCAGTTTTTCTAGACTTAGTTGGGGCATGTCCTAGCACTGCTAGTCAGTTCGAGGCAATTTTCAGACATAGTTAGATTCACCTTAGTATTTGAGTTTGATTTTCTTTTGTATTAAACTCTCTGATTTGATATTCAATTTTAGTATATGGGTATCCCCCATCATTTCATATTCACTTATTATTAGCTTCCGCATCAGTTTTATTTCTTAGTTTATCTTCAATATGCTCATGATTATGCCAACGGGGTTAGCTTGGGGTCACTTGTGATCATAGGTCCCGTGTCTGTATCTCGGGGGTAGCTCGGGGAGTGACAATAACATGTTGAATCTGAATACTGAACTTTGACTGGTAACCAGTTCAATGCACTAGAATCTGACTGTGGGAGCTACTAATAACCAACATAAAGACACATCAGCTAAATGTGGAGTCTGATGTATACGCCTCATCGAGAGGACCCAATATACCCTGCCAGAGGTATAGAGGCATGACTGGCGTGATCACTAAAACTAATGCCCACATAGGGGACTTAACCTACAGGGGCACGTAGTTCTGGGACTATAAGGGTGACTGACCGTAGTCCAACTCGGTATAAAGCCAACTCCTAACTAAATATATGAAATTTGTAACATAACTGAAGTAAACCGGATAGCTCAATAACCTGACATGCAAATCAGAAAATGCAACATGTATATTTGATAATAAAACATTAAAAAACTGAGGCATGTATATCTTTTTATCTATCCTAGCTAATTTAATTCTTGAACTAAAAGAACTACATAACTACGGTTGTTAGTTTATGCATGAATTTGGGCAAAAACGATACTTCTACATGATAGTCTGATTAGGAACATTAAAATAACTAATTCATAATAATCTGCTGAAATTCTAGAAACCCTAGGTCTAGATAATATGGAAGGAATCAAGAATCTTACTGAATTCTAGGGAACTAATGGGTGAAAGGAACCCACTAGTGAAATCCCACATACCTGGTGATGAATTTCAAGGAGAAATCTTTTGATTTCGGGGATGGAACAGACGAAACCTTGTTGCGTTCTTGAACTAGGGATGCTCGACTTCTTTCTCTTTTTTTCGTTCTAATTGGATGAATGTTAGAGATATAATTGATTAGCGTAAGTTCTAATTTAGTTATTAGGCTAAAACTAACCAAAACTACGCAGTTTAGGGGTCTAACGCATAGGGAAAAGACCAAAATGACCCTGACTTAAAAGTTGTCAGGACCTACCGACGGACCTGGTCCACGGACCGTGGTCCACCCTATGGTCCTTCTTGGTCAGTCATCGCTCGACTTTAGAGGATGGGTTCTGCGAACAACATTCCATAGATCTGGTCCACGCTCCGTGGTTTGACCTACGGTCCGTAGGTCCTGACCGTGGGTGGGGTTGTTTGTGGTTTTTCTGCGGATCACGCTCCATGGACATAGTTCACGGGCCATTGTCCCATCTACGGTTGGGGTTCTCTTGGGTTTTTCTGCGGACCACGTTCCACAAACTGTGGTCCAACCTACGGTCCGTAGGTGGCCTCTGTTGGTGGCACCTGCACTTCTGGGAATCTGCATTCTAGTCTGTCTAGGATACGAGGTCATACATTACCTCCCTCTTTGGAACATTTTTCCTCGAATGAAAACTAAACTAGCTGATTATGGAGGGAAAGAGCTACAAACCCTACCACTAAGTACTGCAAACTCAAATCTAACTTAACTAAGTTCCAAGAACATGCAAATACGCTGAAAATGCAAGAACGACTGAAGGAACATGATATTAAGACTGAATCTACGCATAAGTAACTGAAAGACTGGAGAGGAACTATTACCTCAAGCTGGAATGGAGTCGAAAGGAAAGAGATGAGGATACTTGGCCTTCATGGTTGCTTCTACTTCCTAAGTAGCTCTCTCTACGGACTGACTCCTCCACAAAACCTTAACTAAATTGACTTATTTTTTTCTCAACCTTCAAACCTGACGATCAAAATTTTAACTGGCATATCCTCATAAATGAGACTATCCTTCACATTCACACTTTCTATTGGCACTATAGATGTTGGAGCACCCACACATTTCTTCAACAAGGAAATGTGAAAGACTGGATAGACTGCTGCTAGTTTTGCTGGCAACTCTAACTCACAAGCCACTTTACCAACCCTTTTCATGATCTTGTAAGGACCTACATATCTAGGACTGAGCTTGCCTTTCTTGCCAAATCTCATCACCCCCTTCATAGGTGACACTTTCATGAAAACCCAATCATGACCTTGGAACTCCAAGTCCATTCTCCTTACATTTGCATAGGATTTCTGGTGGCTCTGGGCTGTCTTAAATCTATCTCTAATGAGCTAAACTTTCTCCATAGCATCATGAACCAAATTTGGCCCTATCAAGGTTGTTCACCTACTTCAAACCAACCAACTGGAGATCTACATCTATGCCCATATAATGCCTCATAAGGGGCCATCTGAATGCTGGAATGGTAACTATTATTGTAATCAAACTTTATAAGAGGAAGGTGATCATCCCAACTACCCTTGAGTCAATCACACAAGCTCCCAACATGTCCTCTAAGGTCTGAATGGTACACTCTGCCTGACCATCCGTCTGTGGATGAACTATTATGCTAAGATTAACTTGAGTACCAAGACCTTTCTGAAATGACTTCCTGAAATAAGAGGTAAGCTAAGGACTTCTATCTGAGATAATAGAGAAAGGAACTCCATGCAACCTGACTATCTCATTAATGTAAAGCTTGGGGTATTCCTCCACCAAATCTGTAGTCTTAACAACCAAAAAGCGCGCAGACTTATTAGCTCTATCAACTATCACCCTAATGGAGTCATGTTGTTTGCAAGTACGAGGTAAACTTGTAATGAAGTCCATGTTGATCACTTCCCACTTCCAAATACAAATATTGATCTCTTGAGTCATACCCACTTGTTTCTGATGTTCTACCTTCACTTGCTGGTAAATAGGGCAGTTAGCCACAAAATCCGCTATATCCCTTTCCATACCATTCCACCAAAAGACTTCCCGTAGATCACGGTACATCTTTGTGGCGCCTTGATGAATAGAATACCTAGAGTTATGGGCTTCTACAAGAATTTGTTGTCTCAACTCACCCACCTTAGGAACACATAACTGACCATGATAGCGCAACCATACCATCTCCCCCTTGGGAGAAAACCTCCACCCTCTGCTGATGAACTGCACCCTTTTGTTGAAGCAATATAGGATCGTTGTCTTGGTTTTCCTTAACCTCCGCTACCAATGAAGATTCTGACCCATTTTAAATTGGTACACCACCATCTGATATGCTCATAAGGCGAACTCCCAAGCGAGCAAGCCTTTGAACATCTTTTGCTAGCTCTTTTCTTTATTCCTCAACATGTGCTACACTACCCATAGATAGTCTACTAAAGGAATCTGCTACTACATTGGCCTTACCTAGATGGTAATGCACACTCATATCAAAGTCCTTAAGGAACTCAATCCATCTCCTTTGGTGAAGATTCAAGTCTTTCTGGGTGAACACTTACTGAAGGCTTTTGTGGTTTGTGAACACCATACAATTAATGTCTCCAAATCATAAGGGAAAATACTATTGCTGCAAGCTCGAGTTCATGAGTTGGATAGTTCTTATCATGGCCCTTAAGTTGCATAGAAGCATAAGCTATAACCTTACCTCATTGCATCAACACACAACCTTGGATGACTTTGGATGCATCACAATAGATAACATAACTATCTGAACCCTCTAGTAGAGTCAAAAATAGAGTTGTAGTCAACCTAGTTTTTGGTTCTGCGAAGCTCTTCTCACACTCATCTGACCACTGAAACTTGACCTTTTTCTGAGTCAACTTAGTCAAGGGAGAAGCTATGGATGAAATTCCTTCCATAAACCCTCTGTAATACGCAGCCAAACCCAAGAAACTTTTAATTACTGTAGGAAAGGTAGGTCTGGGCTTTGTTTCACTGCCTCTATTTTCTGAGAATCCACTTAGATCCCTTCACTAGACATAATATGACTAAGAAAAGCAACTGATTTCATCCAACACTCACATTTGCTAAACTTAGCAAATAACTGGCGATCCTTAAGAGCATGCAGGACAACCCTCAAATGAGTCGCATGTTCTTCCTCATTCCTAGAGTAAATGAGGATATCATCAATAAATATGTTAATTAACAAGTCCAAATACTACTTGAACACCATGTTCATCAAATCTATGAATGCTGCATGAGCATTGGTTAGTCCAATTGACATAACTACAAATTCATAGTGACCATACCGAGTTCTAAAGGTTGTTTTTGAGATGTTACTATCTCTGACTCTGAGCTGATGATAACCGGATCTGTGGTCTATCTTCGAGAAATTACTAGCACCGTGAAGTTGGTCAAACAAGTCATCAATCCTGGGGATGGGATACTTATTCTTGATTGTGACTTTGTTCAACTGCCTATAGTTAATGTACATCTTGAGAGAATTATCTTTCTTTTTCACGAACAACACTGGTGCACCCCATGGGAAAATACTAGGTCTGATGAAGCCCTTATCTAGAAGGTCTTTCAACTTTTCTTTCAATTCTTTAGCTCAGCTGGAGCCTTTTTACAAGGAGGAATAAAAATAGGATGGGTATCTGGAAGGAGATCAATTCCAAAGTCAATCTCCCTTACAGGAGGAACTTTGGGAAGATCTTCTGGAAACACTTCTATAAACTCATTAACTACTAGAACTGACTCAAGAGTTGGGTTTTCGTAACTTGAATCCTTAACCCGAACTATATGATAGAGATACCCCTTAGAAATCATCTTTATGGCCTTAAGGTAAGAAATGAATCGACCCATAGGCACTAAGCTACTACCCTTTCATTCTAAGATTGGTTCGTCTGGAAAAGGCAAACGAACGATTCTAGTTCTACAATCGACTGAGGCATAACAGGAATGTAACCAATCCATGCCTAGAATGACATCAAAGTCTAGCATTTCTAACTCTATGTGATCTTCTGAGGAGACTTTCTGAGAGATTGTGACAGGGCAATTTCTGTATATGCGTGTAGCTATAACAGGGTCACCGACTCAAGTATAGACTAAGAATGGTTTTGAGAGAGTTTCTGGACTAACATCAAGTTGACTGCTAAATAAGGAGTTACAGAGGAATGAGTAGCCCTTGGATCTAACAAAGCATAAATATCTAAGGTAAAGACTCGTAATGTACCAGTCACTACATCAGGAGAATCTTCCTGATCCTGTTGAGCCTGAAGAGCATACAACCTATTTTGGCACTGACCGCCACCTATACCAGATGATTTACTATACTGAGTTGGGTAACCTGTTGGTGTTGCTGAAGTTGTAAACTGAGCCCTACCATTGTTGCCTCCTTGACCCTGATTAGTAGAAGGACAATCTCTCAGCCTATGACCAGACTGACCACACCCAAAGCATCCTTCCCTTCATGCAGGACACTCGCCCAGATGGTTTTTAACACACTTTGGATAAGTTGGGTAGGTTCTGGTGCCTGAAATACTCTCCTGAGACTTAGAGCCTAATGCTCTACCTTTCTGGTCTGTTCGAAACCTAGAAGATGGAACACTAGCAGATGAAGTTGCTAGAGCTGAAGACTTTTGATGAATCTGCGAGCGATTTCCACTACCCAATTGTTGTTCAGAATACTCATAGTTGCCTATCCTAGCCTTTTTATTATCCTTAGCATGTTCCCTAAGTTTATCTCCCTCAACCTGCTGAGCATAAGTCATGAGCCTAGAGATGTTCATATTTTCCAGCAACATAGAATTCCTACACTCTGTTTTCACTAAGTCGGATACCCCATATAGAAAATTGTTTATTCGAGCCCTGGAATGAGCAACCATATGAGGAGCATACATGGAGAGTTGGGTGAACTTTATTCCGTACTCTTGGACCGACATGCTACCCTGCCTCAAATTCATGAACTCTTGAGCTTTTGCCTCCCGCAACTCTCTTAGGAAGAACCTGTCCAGAAAAGTCTCACTAAGGCACTCCTAAGTGATAGGAGTTGCTTCCGTACCCCTATTTTCTTTCGATTGAGTAAACCAGATGTGAGCTACATCTTTAAGCTGGTAGGATGCTAATTCTACCCTATCATTTCCAGTCACTTTAATCACTCCAAAGATCTTCTTGACCTCATCTATGAAGTTTTGGGGATCCTCACCAATCTGTGACCCTAAAAACTTAAGCGGATTCATCCTAACAAAATCACGAACCCTGGCTGCCACTGATACACCACTAGCATTTGCGGGAAGTGGAACCTGCTGCTTGTTCTTGTTGGTCACACTCTGAGCCAAAAGTTGAATGGCGTTCCGAAACTCAACATTCGAAACATCTCAATTTGGGAGTGGAGGAACTGCGTTAGTGTTGCGGGTATTTGCATTCCATCTGTAAGCTCTACGAGAAGGCATGATCTGAAAGTGAATAACGATGGATTAGAAAGAGATAATACCTTACACTCGATAAGAAAATCAAGAAAGTGAAGTCTTCATAAAACACTTCATAGCATCCCTCTCATTAGATGTAATATACTTCACACCCATGAAAAGGACCCTACTTAGTGCGTCTTTTTAGACATCCTAGGACACTTAAACCTAATGCTCTGATTCCAAGTTTGTCATGCCCCGAAGCTACCCCATGGATGCCGACAGGGGACCTAGGATCACGAGTGAGCCAAACCTAACCTTGCTGGTATATCGTAAGCATACTTAAATATTTGACTGAAATAAGAGAATACTGTGCGGAGACTAGAAACATATCATAAAATGAAATGATTGGGAATACCCAAAACTATCTAAATAAATGATATGTGTGTTAATGACAACTGAAATATCAAACTCCAAAGCTAAAACTAAATCTAATTATGTCTGAAATAAAGCCTCTACTGACTAGAGATGTTGGGACATTCCCCCAGCTAAATCTAGCAAAACTAAAAACTAAATACTGAAGGGAAAAGAAATAATCATGTAAATCATCCTAGAAGAGTGAGGACTCACCACTGATGCTACTGAATTGGAGATCAGTAACCGATCTAGGCGTGATCTGAATGCTAAGAACCTGAACCTATATCACGAGAAGATGTAGCGGATAGTGTGCGTCAGTACTTGAAAGGTACTAAGCATGCATGATAAAATAAAGCTGAACAATGTACATAACTGAACAAAGCATATAACTGAGCAATGATATAAGATGAGTATGATACTATACTGAAAATACTGAACATGAACTACTGAATGCAATGACCAAGTTGGTAACATGCTGAATCAGAATAGTAAATTGTGACTGGTAACCTAGTCAATGCATTAGAATCTGACTGTGGGAGCTACTAATAACCAACATCAAAACCACATGAGCTAAATGTGGAGTCCGATGTATACCCCCTATCGAGAAGACCCAATATACCCTGCCAGAGGTACAGAGGCTTGACTAGCGTGATCACTAAAACGGATGCCCACATAGGGGACATAACGTACGGGGGCACGTAGTTCTCGGACTATGAGGGTGACTGACCTTAGTCCAACTCGGTATAAGGCCTACTCCCAACTGAATATGTGAAATTTGTAACATAATTGAAGTAAACTTGATAGCTCAATAATCTGACATGCAAATCTGAAATTGCAACATGTATATCTAATAATGAAACATTCAAAAACAGAGGCATGTATATCTGTTTATATGTCCTAGATAATATAATACATGAACTAAAAGAACTACATAACTAGGGTTCTGAGTTTACGCATGAATCTAGGAAAAAACGATACTACTACATGATAATCTCATTAGGAACATTAAAATAACTAATTCATAATAATCTGCTGAAATTTTTGAAACCCTAGATCTAGATAATATGGAGGGAATCAACAATCTAAATGAATTCTAATGAAATCCCACATACCTGGTGATGAATTTCACGGAGAAATCATTCGATTACAGGGCAGGAAATAATGAAACCTTGATGTGTTCTTGAACTAGGGCTGCTCGACTTCTTTCTCCTCTTTCCATTCTAATTGGATGAATTTTGGAGAATGAATTGACTAGGGTAAGTTCTTATTTAGTTACTAGGCTAAAACTGACGAAAACTACGTAGTTTAGGGGTTAAACGACGTAGGTTAGGGTTCCAACGCATAGGGAAAAAACAAAAATGACCCTGACTTAAAAGCTGTCAGGACCAACCTACAGACCATGGTCCACCCTAGGTCCATCCTGGTCAGCCGTCGTTCAGCTTCAAAGGATGGGTTCTGCGGACCACGTTCCACGGACCGTGGTTCAACCTACGGTCCGTAGGTCCTGGCCGTGGGTCAGGGTTTTTCTACAAACCACATTCCATGGGCCATGGGCCATGGTCCCACCTAAGATCGGGGTTTTTTGTGTGGACCACGTTCCACGTACCTGGTCCACGGACAGTGGTCCAGCCTACGGTCCGTAGGTGGCCTCTGTCGGTGGTACCTGCACTTCTGGAAATTTGCATTCTGGTCTATGTCGGATATGGGGTGTTAGAAAAAAAGGTCTGATACACCCTCAACTTTGTCATTTAGAGTTGATATACTGCTCGTTATTAAAGTGGCTTATATATGCTCATACTATTATAAAAGTGCTCCCATATACCATTTTCCTCTAACGAAAGTGAAAAATGATAAAATTTAGATTAATTTTCAAAAAAATATCCATGTAGGAATATATTTGATTCTTCTCACACGTATGTTATATGACTCCTTTGATTCAGTGATGATTTGAATTTATTATTTTGATGGTCAAATTTATTTTCCACTAATTTTCTTGTAAAATTAATTATAGATGCCCCAAAGATTTTTTACAAATACAAAAAACTAGATCAGAACCACATTACTTCTCAACTATTATTCTTGAGCTCTCTTTAATCTTTGTTTTAATTCCTTTGAGAGTATCTGAAAATATGATTGATGAGAAGAAGAAAAGTTCAGTCTTTCGTAATGTTAGCTTCCGAATTGAACCTTCTAAAGATGAAGCTAACTGTTACACCATTTATAAACCAGAAAAGGTTAGTACAGATCCTGCAGAAGAACAACCTAGTGATCCCTACAAACTTAACCGTAAGTACCAGAAAAGGCTATATGGATGGCTAGCTGAAAGGAGACAGCGTGAAAATAGAGCAATTGACATGGTAAATACAACTTTTCTATGTTGTATTCTTTTTATCCTAATGTCGAGATTTGCTAGTTTCCTGAAGTACGTACACAAATGCATTATATATATTCATCTATCTAGCTATATTTGTTTGTTGTTCAGATGGAAGGTCTCAAAATTACCTTCAACATATATGACATTTTCTTTTCTTTATATCATGTTCCAAATTGGGATTTACTAACTACCTATCGTGAATCCTCAACTTAATTATATTATCACTTATTTTATCTTTTCTTTTTCCTAAAAGAAAGAATCACAATATTTGTTTTGTGTGTGATAGGTGATAATTAAACCTGTTTTCTTATTTCAGACTGGAATGAGATGAAGTTGTAACTACTAAACTACAACAATTCTATCACATTCAAAACTTATTTGGATTTTATATTGTATATTTTTCGTTAGTTAATTAAAATTATATATAGCTACTTTTTATCTTAAGGGCCAACGAATCTCTAACCATTGATATATCAAGAAAAATAAGAGCAAGTAATATTATTACTTTGTAATGTCTGCAGTTTGAACTTTGTAAAATCATATATATATAGATGGTTCTTAACAAATATCTTATAGGATTGCAGTATTACTATCATAAGAGCAAACAATATCGTTCTATTGTGAAGGTAAGAAAATATGTATTCAGAGATTTATCCAAGCTTGAAGTAGAACAAGAAACCACTGAATTAAAAGACGTAAGCCTTTACATCATTTGCATTTTGTTGGACTACTATAGCTTGTTTGACCAAGTTTCTTCTAAAGAAATGATTACCTAGACTTTCTTTGCATATATGAAAGGAGTGAATTTCACAACAACGTCCTAAACTACATGACACAACTTTTAGCATCACGTCAATTACGTGCCAAGACACTTATAACTAAATTTTCCTTATTAATACATATGTTGTGGTTGTTGAAACATGCTCCATGAAAAGGAAAGAAGATTTTTCCATCTCAAAGAGGGAGTCTACAATAAAGAAACACAAAAGCAACAACTCTGACAAGAGTAAGGTGAAACTTTTTCTTATTGATACAAGGAACAACCTAATTGGTGTTGGCACAGGTCATCGCGAGGTTCATGGATTCGATAACAAATTATGGGAGGCCTTGTTGGAGAGATGGAGCAAGTGAAGGTGGATTTGGTGCAAATAGTGGTGGCAATGAAGGAGGAAGAGACCTTGCTAGAATTTGAATATCCCAACATTTGTTTTTCATATTTTATTAGATTTTTAAGTAAAAGTATTTGTGCCCCAAGTATTTGATTAATTTCTTGACAGAATTTACTTTGTGTTTTGTTCTATCAATAAGATTGGATTTTTTGGATACATGATCTTAGTTGTTATATATTTGCTATATTACAATATGTAATATTCAATCAAACTTTGTTTATTTTTATTGAGTATGCCAAATCTAAATCTCAACATTTTGAAAAGGAGTGAGGAAAAATACATGAATTTTCTATATCAAATAGACAGAAAGCAAACCTCAAATGGCAGATACTTTTATTCAATAGTCAAATTCCTTCAAATCCACATAATCAAGAGATGTTGGATTGAGGCAAACATGTTGCTAACTTTTGCTGACAATCATTCTCTCAAGGAAATAACAAAGTGGACAATATTTTGTTGATAAATAAATAGGGTTCTTAATTATTTTCTAGTTTGTGATAAGTGAAAAATATATTATTCCAAAAAATATTTATATAAACATTCCAAATTAATAACCTGATAATTTGGAACAATCCAAGTTCCAAGTAAAAAGTTATGACCATTTTAGTAACTTGATACAGTGCATTGACGAATTAGCTGCCGAGAAAACATTAAAAAGGGTTCTTTTTGTCCTTTTACCTTTATGAAAACCCTAAATGAATTTCTTAACTAATGAAAGGCCCAAACCAATCAGATTTTCATCTCTTAATCTAACATTCTCTTCTCTATCAAACCCTAAAGAAAAATCCTAAGGAAAAATCAAAGTAGAAGACTTCCATTCAAGATTCTTTCAATCTTTTTCAAGATTCTTCTCCAAGATAAGTCCAATCTCCAAGAATTCTATTCTTTCCAACTGAAATTCCTCCATACGATTATGAATCACTAATGAAAATCCAAATTCTTGGCCGTAGAGATTTCAAGAAACTAATTAAAGAATCTCAAGAAAGGTTTTCTTGATTGTTCTCCTTCAATCCTTTCTTGATTGTTCTCCTTCAAGCCAGGGTTTCAAGGCTTCTAATCAAGTTCTTCTACAAGATTCTTCAAGAACATTGTTCTTTCAGGTATGTAAGGTTATTCATAGTGTTGGACTATTTCGTCCTCACGCCCTACATCTCAATTCAGTAAGAAATCATCACATCTAAAAGATCTAGTCATAGTTCTTGATATTTGAATTCAGTTCTTCAACAATTGAGGTTTTGATTCCTATTTTTGCATATGAATCTTATAATGTTGTTCATGCTTAGTATCACATGAACGCTATTGATTTAGTAAAGTTATGTTTTCAAAGAAAATTGCATGAAATTTCCTCATATATTGATTTTGGGCTTGAAAAATAAGTTCATGAGCACACGTTTTAAAGTGTAAGTTTTGAACAGAATCCTTGAAAAGAGAACCAAATGTTTTCAATGTACTATTTGACAGTCGAGAAAAAGAAAGAGTATGATTGATGTTTATGAAAAGTACTTTAGTAAAGTAACAATCTATTTCTTTGTAAAGAGTGAATTGAGCATAATTGATATTAATTATTTTGGGAGTAGTATCTAGCACCGAATTGGGTTAGAGTACTTTATAACTCAAAAGTCTCATAAAACTACGTAGCCAACATAGGATAGGATATCATTGATTCGTCGTGCGACTCATCACTGCCTCTGAGAAGGCCTAGATCCATAGTTACAATATCACCCTATACCCCGAACAAGGTATAGGATGGCCCTTGCAACGTGGGCGAAAAGTTATATTATTGCTAGGCTCATAGTAATCGTTGTCGGTTAGAGAAACTCCCTATAAAGTAAAGTATATTATTTTCTTATTGTTTTTATTGCATATCTTATGGTAAAGTTTACATGGTTTTCACTTCATGCTCATGTATTGATTCAGTTGAGTTGCTTTCAGTCATTTAGTTCAGTTATTTTTCTATTCAGCCATACTACATATTCGTACATTTTATGTACTGATGTCATTTGACTTGCATCTTATTAAGATACAGATACATGTGTTCAGGATCATCAACATGCATTTCATTGAGATCATTTTTCACTTAAGATAGCTTAGGTGAGCCTCCTTGCATTCTAGGGGACTTAACATTTATTTTCTAGTGAGTTGATTTGAGATGCCGCAGGTCTTTTCCCAACATCGATCTTGAGTAATAGAGGCTTCATAGATAGTTAGAATTCATGAGTCTCTCAGTATGTTCCCTTCTGTTTTGAGATTATGGAAACTATTACTTATACTTTTACTAAGTATTTTGATACATTTAATTGAGTTAAGTTTATTTTTTCATTTAAAGTTTTCTATCTGCTTGATTAAATCTTCCTCTAAGTAGTCAGTCAGGCCAATGGTTTATTTGAGGACCAACAATGGTTCTCGATTGTCGGCCGAGTCTAGGGTGTAGGCTCGAGGTGTGACAACTAGCGCCACCACCAATGTCGCCACAATTTGTTGAACCCATGAACCTCACAATGACCTATGCCAACACCAATTTAGGTTGTTCTTATTATAATTGTTGATTTTCTGTTTCTTTGTTGTAGACTCCCTCTTCCAGATGGAACATTCTCCTTTTCTTTTTTGGAGCGCTTTCAACAAATTTAACCTTTGGATTAACAATGAAAATTCAGTAAGATAAAGTAAATTGTCTTGTGTCTCAACATGATGATAAAAGTTAGTTTCCTATAGTTAGGAGGTCCTCATGAAAATCACTTTTTGTAACAATCAGTTTGGTAGATTTATATTATTACCCGTTTACCTTTAATTAAGTGAAACTTGGTGTAGGCTTTAAATTTTTATTATGACTTGCAAGGATAGGAAATACGTAAATCGAGGTAATTAGATGTGTATTAGAGAAAGAAATAGAAAACTAAAAAGTTAAAATCATAAGAATTGATCAAAGTTAACATTTGGGGTAAACTAGTTCAAAATCGAGGTTTGTAAGTCCCTATACATCTGTAGGGTGATTTATGACTTCAGTGGATAATTTGAACAAGTCCCAATGAAATCAAGAGAGATTCAGAAACTTAAGTTGAAAACTAGTAAAATTGAAGATTAAGAGATCATCACAATCAAATATGTGCCTAGATACCTCAGTTTTGTATTTGAGCATCCCAAAAGGTTCATAGGGCATTTTGGTGAAATTTGCATATTTGATTTTTATCTCAATAGGTTTGTGCACTTGACCAGATAATGGTAGGCACCTGCTTTTTATGAACTTTGAGGTTGCAATCTTGGGTGTTGCAATCGCGAAAAGGTGATGGGGTTGTGTTTGCTTCAGGCTTGTTGTGCCATTGCGTAGAGAAGGATACTGGGCAGAGCATAGTGATCATGAGAGGTGAGGTCTGCGATTTTTTAAGGGAATGGAACAGGGGGTTTGTGGGGTCTATGATGATGTAAAAAATCATTAATCTCTCTACCTTCTTAAGGTAGGGGTAAGACCGTCTACACACCATACACACCATTCTTGCCAAACTCCACTTGTTGAAATTATTACATTGAATTTGTTATTGTTACAAGAAAAGTCCTGAGGTAAGAATCTATCTAACTCACAATCCTATTTATAATTAACTAGGTAATGTGCTTGTTCTTCGCACGGTCATAAATAATTGAATTAAGCTAAGGAATAATCCTTTACTAATAACTGAATATTAAAATTATTAAAGAGATAGGCTCTTCAAAAAACTAATATTAAGAGTATTCTAATATAAACTAGAATACTCTACGTTTTCACAATAACTTTATCTCGTTCCATACCTTTCTTGTAGATTTATCAATCAAAACCTAGACGTGTTACATTATATAAAGACATAAAATGATACACTTTATCCAAACATTATATTCATTAAAATAAAACAGTACCACAGAATACAATACAATACATTATGAAACAATACATAACAATCATCGAAATAGACATTGTATTATAGCGAAAATAGAACAGTTAAGATCTTCTTTCCAGAAACCCAAGTCTTACTGATAGAACAAAACTCAAAGTGATTTCTTTCAAGAAATTCATCAAAACACCTAGGGCACAAAAAGTTTTAACTAACAAAACTAAATTATTGTCTCAAAACATGAAAAACCAATGTTGGGATATTCAAATTCTACCACTATCATCTCTGTGGCCACTCCCTCCTTCGTTGCAGCCACTGTTTGCACCATTACTAGCTCTGTCGTTGTCGCCAACTCGACCTCCCACAATTTGTTCAACCTTGTGATGCCAACACCAAATTATGTTGTTCAGAAAATATTCTCACTTGTATTTGTTCTTTTGTGTGAATAATATTCCTATTTGGTCCTTTGTTCCAGGCTCTCCCTCCAAGATTGAAAATTCTATTTTTCTTTTCGGGGAGGAATCGTCTGAAATTCCTACATCCTTTCATTTTAAAATTATTAATATTGTAAGAATACATTAATTATATATGAAAAAACTTTCTATAAAAAAAATATAGTGCAACTACAAAATTAGTCACCGAATAGCTTATAGCTAACTAGTATTTTTTTATAATTTGTTGTTAATCCGTTATTAAGTAAGATTGTACAATGATAACTTTTTTTATTCTAATGATTAGATTTATCAATTTCTAATTCCTATATTTTCTATAGTTATTTATTTGTAAAATAAAATTGTTGTCTGATAGCTAGTGTGACATAAACTTACCTTGTTTTTGTGTTTGACATCCCTATTCATGAGGTTGCTCATTGCTTCACCGAAAACTTTTTGACCTCCCTCTTGCAATAGTTGTAGTTTTTTTGTTTCTTCGTTGTAGACTTCCTTTTCAAGATGGAACATTATGCCTTTCTTTTCATGGAGTTCTTTTTAATAACCCCAACCTTTAGATTAATAAGAAAAATTTAATAAGAATAATGTTAATGTCTGTGCGTCTTAACATGACAATAAAAGTTTGTGTCATATAGTTAGGACGATATTGTTTTCTCTTATTATAGTAATACTGCATTCCAACAAGTTTTTGTTAAGAAGTAATTATATATATGCTTTTAGAAAGTACAAATTAAACTACACACATTACAAAGTAATTATATTACTAAAATAAAATAAAATATATATATATATATATATATATATTACTAACTGTCATTTTTTTGATTTATCATTGGTTAGAAATTCATTGGTCCTTAATTAGGATTAAAACTAGTTACATATAAAATTTTATACAACTAAAGAAAAATATAAAATATAAAATCCAAATAAGTTTGAATGTGATAGCATTGTTGTAATTTAGTTGTCCAGTTTGAAATAAGATAAATAGTTTATTTTTTGCCTAACACACACAAAACATGTTCTGATTCATTTATTTTCAGGAATAATATAAGATAAAACAAGCGATAATATAATTAAGTGGAGGATTCACAATATAGGTAGTGATCAATAAAAATCCCAATTCGAAAGCATGATATAATGAAAAGAAAATGTCATACATACAGAGGCGGAGCTAGGTGGGGGTTCGTGGGTTCAGACGAACCCATTAGCTTTTTCGTAGATCATGTACTTGTACAAGAAAATTAATTTTATATATATATGTGCATGTATATATATATATTTGTGAACCCCTAACAAAAGAGGTTGACCATTCTAAAGGAAATTTACAACCCCAAACTCCTAATCCAGTCTCAAAGAATATATATATCATAAAAAAATTGTATCTACCATGTCAAATACTCCATTTTCACGTTGTCTCTTTTCAGCTAACCATCCATGTAGCATCTCCTTGTATGTACGGTTAAGACGATCACTAATTGGTTCTTGTGCAAGATTTGTATTGATCGTTTATGGTCTATAAATGGTGTAATATAGTTAGCTTCACCTTTAGAAGGTTCAATTCGGAAGCTAACATTACGAAATGCTGATATTTTCTTCTTCTCAACAACCATGTTTTCAGATACTCTTAAAGTAAAGAAAACTCAAGAATAATAGTTGAGAAGTAATGTGGTTTGATTCTTTAAATATCGAGGACTACATATAAATAATTAAATTGAGAAAATGAAATTAAAAAGATATGATTACTTTTAGAAAAAAAATTATGATATTTGGTCAATATACTTATTTTTTATTTGTAGAAGGTGACTCTTTTAGAAAAAAAAACATGATGTTTAGGTATTTGCTCAATACTTATTTATTATTTGTAGAAGGTGGCTCTTTTATGGGGGGAAATCACGAATTTTGGACGTTTGGTCAATACTTAATTATTGTTAGTTGAAGGCGGAATGGTCGAGGAGAACCTTCTACTTATCGTGATTTGACTAAGCTTATGTGACATTTAATTTTTCTAAGATGGATAAAATGTGTGGTTACACATATTTAAAAGAGAGTGAACACAGAAGTTTGAACTAAAAAATATTTTTAAAATTATAGGATTGGGGTTTGGGGGGAGAGAGATTATAGCAAAATATAAAAGAATTAAAAAATACTTTTTTTTCTTTTTCGAACTATATATATATATATATATATATATAAACAAAGGACGTAATACATAAATATGTTATTTAACTTGACCTCAGTTTGTATCTATGCTCTCCAGCTTTTGGAGTGCACAAGTAGACACTTAATTTTTTATGAATTTGAACAGTTAAATACATGTGTGCTACGTGACATAATACACCTAGGATACCACGTCAAGCATGATTTAACATGTATGACGTGAAGTAGCTAGAAAAATACTATATAGGCGAAAAAGGATGGGGAGTGATTGTTCAAGGTTGGATAGTCAACTGATGGGAATTGGGGATGTTAGGTGACTGTAGAGAGGACAATGAATATGAAATGTTACTTATGAAACTTATTTTCCTTATTTTTATTAGAAAAATATTTTTTCTAGTAAAACAAATTCCTTAAAATGATTTTTTTGATAAAAATAAGGAAAATAAGTTTCATAAGTGACATTTCAAATTCATTGCCCTCTAGATGCCGGATCAAGGATTTAGAGATACCTAACGTATCACTTTGCATGTAATACACTAGGAAAGGATTGTGGTTACTAGGATTACTGCGTTATGAGCTTGTGGGGAACACGTCTACCCTAGTTAATTATCTCATCTCGATAAAAACCGAAATTGAGTTTTGTTTATTGATTACTTACTGAATTCTTACAATTTGTTTTAGAAATCCCTTCTTTTTATTTCTTGTTTCTGGAAGTACTTTGGCTAATTGAATATAATTGTTGGTTAAAGTAAAGTCTACACCATTTTCCTCGTGGGATCGACCCCAACCTACAAGTTGGGTTCTTTACTTGATAACGATCGCTTATACTTCTTTAGAGAGGTGTAATTTGAGCGTAT
>JAJOOR010001248.1:0-55571 GCA_036250505.1 Solanum acaule
GCAGGAAACTGCTCTTGGAATAAATGGGAAGAAAGCCATGCTCTGAATTTTACTATTTCACGCTGCATTGTTGCATGTGTTTGCCATTCAAGTGACCCCATAAATATCTGTTTTCTAGCTATTTCAACCTACAAAGTGCAGATAATCAGGCCATGATATTTGTTTTTACATAAACATGTACACTGTCAGAGGCTACCTCATATACAAAAGAAAATGTAGAAAATCAACATCAGTTAAAATAATTCCTTACAAAGCACTGGTAGAATGGAAAACAATTCTGATTAAGCAGATGATGAAAAGGATGCTGTAGCATAATTGCAACTATACATTTTTCTTTTTTTCTCATTTGTTAATTACATAGCGTGAGAATTAAGATTACTATCCGAGAACATTTGTTCGTCCTCTTTCGAAAGTTTTAATTATTAAGTACTCCCTCCGTTTCAATTTGTTTGTCTTACTTTCCTTTTTAGTCCATTTAAAAAAGGATGTCTCTTTCCTTTTTTGGCAACTCTTTAATTGTAACTTTCCACATGACATGTTTAAGACCACATGATTAAAGGGCGTCTTGGTACCTTCTACATATCTTAGCTAAGATCACAAGATTCAAAAGTCGTCTTTACTATTTTAAACTCCATGCCAAGTGGGGAGTATTAGTTCTCTTCCTTTTCTATTTCTACAGGTGGTGAGAATGCAGGGTGCAAGGCGAATACAAATAAAATATATAGATGATAGATCCATCATATTAATTTTCTCTTCCTTCTCTATTTCTACAGGTGGTGAAAATGTAGGGTGCAAGGCGATACAAATAAGAAATATAGATGATAGATCCATCATATTAATTTTCTCTTCCTTTAGAATGCAGGGTGCAAGGCAAATACAACTAAGATATATAGATGATAGATCCATCATATTAATTTTCTCTTCCTTTTCTATACTAATTTACCCCATCCTACCCCGCCCCCTACATTTAACATGACACTATTTCCTTTTTGGTCCATTTCGAAAAGATCGACACCTTTTATCTTTGGAAACTCTTTAACCTTGACACGCCCGTTTGCCTTCAATGATACGCTCTTAGAGGAATTGGCATGATATGCTGAACGCTATAAACTTCTTTGGGTACTTTTTGTGTGTTACATATATTTACCTTATGTGTCAGAGCCTTCTTGGTTTCTTTATCTAAATTCATGTCCTGTCAAAGACTACCATATAAAATAAAACAGAGTAGTTCTTACTGTCCTAAACCAAAAAGAGAAGCCCATAGACATCTACCTTTGTTCTATAAACCAAGAAAAACATGCAAGATATAAGAATATCTAGGATATGACAACAAATAAAATGGTGCAGCTTCCGCTTAAGTCTCCAGCTCTTTCATAATCACAATATTAACAGGAAAAGTGCAGTTTTCCTTTACATGAACTTAGTCCATGCATCCTTCTGATTTTGTAACCAAGAGGTAAAAAGTGGGTAAAAATATCGAGACTAGGGGTCGCAATCAACAATAGTTGATTTCTTCCCATCTGCCAAAGCCTCGGAGGGCGGAGTTACCCAGTACCAATACTGGCAGGAGATATCAGGTAATCTGTGGAACAGTAAAGGTGCACACAAGGTATCTCAGACACATCCATTATTTTGAATAAAAAAAAGGTTGGATGAATTTAGCCTATCCCTAAAGTTCTTCCCATTGTGGATAAAGCGCAAAATTTTGTATAAGGTAGAGAATTGCCTTTCTATCTAACTTATTTCAAGTTTGAACCAACATACATTTTCGATCACATCCTTTTGTAATTAGAGGTTAAATTCTTGTCAAGGGTGATGATAGAAGAAACTTCTTGTCAAGGGCCCAGAGGAGAACTAATGAAGAGAGCATCAAAATAATTACCTCACACCAGTCCGAGTGATTTTGTGTCTTGGCTGTTTCTTTATCCGAGGAACATTTTGACCTTTTCTCAAGGTAAGTGCTGAACATAACAACCGGATCCCAAGACAAATCAGAAGAATTCCGAAGCACATTCCGTACTATAATAGGATGACCTTCACCCCAGTGTTTCTGAAAGTGTTCAAGGTTTTCCTCACGGAGATTCTTTATAGATGGACAATACAGAAACTTATCCCTCGAATTTTGTCTCTCGGCTACTTTGATGAATGAATTAGCAACAGCATCTTTATGATCGCTTCCCCTGCATAGTGAGCATGATGAAAAATCATGTTCTGTGTCCTGAATGTTGTAACTGCATAATATTGCTTCAGCGCTGATTTCCAGCTCCTTGATCCAAGGGTAGGGAAATACACATCTTAAATCCAGGAAGCTATCACTACAACCGCCATATTCTGCAGGGGGGCAAGATATGCTGCCATCAGCACAAGCTTGATAGTTGGAGCATGACCTGGAAGATGGGTAATGTATCCCCGAGAAACTTTGCCTTGAGGTGCTAGTACAATTCATCCTTGATTGTCGCTCAAAGTTAGAAGAACAAGCTTGTTCTTCATTGGAACCTTCGGACTTACAATCTTCAGTTAAGCTTCCATGACGGGAATCCCGACAGCAATATAAGCAAAGGCTATATGAACACTTAGAGCAGATTCTGTGGTAATCCAGGATGGAGGTGTTGCAGTTACTACTGCTCAGAATTAAAATATCATGGATAAGACAGGCAGCAGGTCTAACATCCTTACCAACCAAACTTTTCAGGACTCAGGATCAGTCAACTTACCAGTGATATAATTTTGCATCTCCTGCTGAAGCCTGCTGAATCTGAATGTCAGATTCCCCCTTTCCTATAATATGTAAAAAGTGAGTAGATGCTCAAAATCGACCAAAGTCCAGAGTGTTGAGTCAATAATAGTACCTGATATATTTGCTTCTATCTCTACTTCAATTCTCTGCTCTTCATTTATTTTTTCCAGTATCGGTAGAAGCAGGTGGACCAGATAATTAAGTAGTTGGACTTTTGGAACCTTCCTTTTATGCCTTGAGGATTCCTGGTACAATGTTGTTCGTAAACAAACAAATCAGAATTGGATAAGTATTAAGTACACATGATCGCTCAAATGCAGTTTCAATATTGTCATACCTTATGACTGTTGGGCTTCAATTCACTCCTTTTGCAGATCCTACAGCTACAATCTCTACGGCAAATGGGACATTTCACCCTAATTTCTTGCTGTTCCAAATTCCTAAAACAGATCAAACATCAGAAATTTCACTAAACCAGTTGTTCGAGTTTCAAAAGAAGCAACTTCAGCACAAAGAAAACTTTATTTATTTTGATCATATTTAGACCAGTCAACAAAAGTCTATTGCAGAAACCAAGATAATGCATGCAAGTGGGTTACCCAAGCATATTTCTACACATAAAGATTGCATTTGTATTTCACATATAAACAAGAGGCATCTTCTGTAGGACTTAGCTGCCTGCTATGCGTACTACTGAATCAGGGGGATTTTATTGTTTCCCCGTCTTGATCAAATGGATTCCATGTGCCAACTCACGGTGAGGAGTCACTTGGGGAATACACCTCAGCCTCTTTCCTTCCACACCAAAAAGCTAATAATTTCATGTATCTTCTTGAAAGAGTGAAGTGTTTCAAGGATGTGGAGCACGAACGCATAAAACTTTGTGCTTATTAAAAATGCCTGACATATTACATTGCAATTCACAAGAAATAGTTCTACTGTGATTTACTTTCATAAAGATATGTTATGCTAGGATTGATTAGACTAATGACGTCCGAGGATTCCCTTTATATCCATAGACTTCATGTAACATTAGATCATACTATATTTTCTCTCTGCAAAAGAACATCTTCATGAAACCACAACACTCATGACTCAACTATCCAATACTTGAAAAATAATAGGTGACTGTTAACTTATTCTAACATTTCCACCCTTCTGCACAACCCCCCAGTCAAATACTATCTTTTACCAACTCCCATTTGGTTATAAGGTGAGAATCATCAGCAAAATGTACATCCCCCTCCCCCTTACTTTATAAAGTTCACCTTTTCCTAACTTTCTCAAGGATAACATTAATAGTCCATTGCATTTCTTGACCAACTCATAGCTCTAAGATCCATGCCAACAGGTTAAAGTCATTAACATCCGAACTGAATGTCATCCCTAATTTGGAAGTACCAGAATCAGAGACAGACAAGTGCAATTATATTACCCACTTAAAGTAGTTATACGCTCCCCGACAAAAAGTATAAAGTCATCGGATAATCCAGCTGAAGATTGTCCGATATGTATTCATAGTTCTAAGATCCATGCCAACAGGTTAAAGTCATTAACATCCGAACTGAATGTCGTCCCTAATTTGGAAGTACCAGAATCAGAGACAGACAAGTGCAATTATATTACCCACTTAAAGTAGTTATACGCTCCCTGACAAAAGTATAAAGTCATCGGATAATCTAGCTGAAGATTATCCGATATGTACTCATAGTTCTAAGATCCATGCCAACAGGTTAAAGTCATTAACATTCGAACGGAATGTCGTCCCTAATTTGGAAGTACCAGAATCAAAGACAGACAAGTGCAATTATATTACCCACTTAAAGTAGTTATACGCTCCCTGACAAAAGTATAAAGTCATCGGATAATCCAGCTGAAGATTGTCCGATATGTACTCATAGTTCTAAGATCCATGCCAACAGGTTAAAGTCATTAACATCCGAACTGGATGTCGTGCCTGATTTGGAAGTACCAGAATCAGAGACAGACAAGTGCAATTATATTACCCACTTAAAGTAGTTATACGCTCTCCGACAAAAGTATAAAGTCATCGGATAATCCAGCTGAAGATTGTCCGATATGTACTCATAGTTCAAAGATCCATGCCAACAGGTTAAAGTCATTAACATCAGAACTGAATGTCATCCCTAATTTGGAAGTACCAGAATCAGAGACAGACAAGTGCAATTATATTACCCACTTAAAGTAGTTATACACTCTCCGACAAAAGTATAAAGTCATCGGATAATCCAGCTGAAGATTATCCGATATGTACTCATAGTTCTAAGATCCATGCCAACAGGTTAAAGTCATTAACATCCGAACTGAATGTCATCCCTGATTTGGAAGTACCAGAATCAGAGACAGACAAGTGCAATTATATTACCCACTTCAAGTAGTTATACGCTCCCCGACAAAAGTATAAAGTCATCGGATAATCCAGCTGAAGATTGTCCAATATGTATTTAACATTCAAAAATGGTTTCATTATAAATGCTTTTGCATACAGGAGAGTTGTGATAAAACAGGTAAACATACCTAAATCAAGTACATTTGTCAAAAGCTAAAGAAAGCAAACCAAACCTTTCTTTAATACAATCCAGACAGAAGTACTGTTTTTTACAACTCGAACACTTGATCAGGACCCGGTAACTACTTCTCCTACACCAATGACACAACCTTCTTCTCTTTACTTTACTTAAATTCTTCACATTCCTAGCAAATGGCAAGGCCTAATCACCAAAAAGGCATCCATAATCATCACAACAGTTATCATGTAAACACCACCATAACAATTTGAAAGACATCAGTTTTGAACTAAAACAAAAGCTCACACGAAAAAGAAATAACCTGCATTGTACTAATTGGAAGGGGTTCAATATTTTTTGATCTGAAATGCCTTAACGAAAAGGGGTTAGAGCTGGAATCCAGGCCTAATTTTACGTCTAAAACAGAACCTGCATTGTTAAAATTCTTTGCAGGTATAATAGGAATAGCCATTAAAGCATTAGGAAATTCTCTCATCACCTCAGCACTAGCATTCTTCGATTCCTTCTCATTTTTCTTCTCTAATTGCCGTTTCAAGAAAACACGAATCAATTCTAACGGCAAATCGCCTCTTTTCAACTCCATTCTCCTCAAAGCTTCATCTAACGCCTCTGAAACACAGGGTTTATGCTTGAGGGGTTTCCTTTTCTTCAAAATTCTCAATGCCCTTTCACTCTTTGAAAACCCAATTTCAAGAGACCCTTTTGGTTTCTTAATCTTGGATTGATTCTTGTTTTTCGTATTTCTCACGATTTTCAGTGATTCAGGTACCTTCTGCTTCATCTGCCTGTGACGACCTTGAACATAATGAATTTCACAAAGCTTTTTCCCTTCCTCTACCCGCCGCTTGCACCGCCATTGTCGACCGTCAGTTCTGTTACACCGGAGATCGTCCGGCAGAGCTTCGTTTTCCTCCATTGGGTGTCTTAATTTTCCAAGAAAATCAAAACTTTCTCGGAAAAATCGAATCTTGGAAGTACAGAGTAAAGAAAATTTTGTGGGTGTTGAGGGACTTTCTGTGACTAGGGTTTAGTGCGTGACTTTCTACTTTTTAGTGTGTGTGTAATGAGAAATTGATAGATAAATGTAGTTTGTGGGTGTTGTGATGCAATGAAATAGAGTCCTAAATCGTCTTGGATGCTTCGATTGAATCACAAGTGGAAGCTATTTGTCACTGCAACCAATACTGACCCCTCAGTTTCTGTAGTTTTATACTGTATAAATAGACAGATAGATGTGTGCATCTGATGAGTCCCACACAATCAGGAACTCCTAAATTCAGACTATATAGCTTAACAATGTATGATTCAGAAAAATGAAAATTTGAGTAATAGAAGTTTGATGAGAGAAGACAAAATTTAGAACACTCTGTTTGTCTGTGAATGATTTTTTTGTTTTTATTGGTGAATGAGATAATGTATTCGGTTGCATTTTCTAATTGTTTGAGATTGAGGCGTAGTTGTGGTTCTGACGATCTGCACTTTATGTTGCTGCCATAGATCAGATTGTTCTCTAAGTGATTTTCTCTTTTTCTGTTTTGGCAGAGGTTACATTATTAATAGAATTGGTTGGGAACTTTGGAAAGTTTTTAATAAACAGTTAGATACATTTGGATATCAGATAGCAGTTGGTATGTTCAAAGAACGATTTTTTATCAAATAATGGCAATGCATAATGTATATTTGATTATGGGGTGGATATTTTTGTATGACCAACCTGTTTTAAAGTAATTGCACTAAAATTCAAGATTTTGCGTGTATATAGTAATGATAGACCAGGAAACAATGAATTTGGAGGTGATTTCGTTCATTTTCAGTGCGTTTATACAATAGACAGTGTTCTCGTCAGCAACAAAAAAAGTTTTGGCATTAAGTGTGAGCTTCTTATGAATTCTTTTGTATTCTTCACTCTTTTTTTTCTATTCATGTTTACATTTATTGACCCCCCAAAGTTTCTGAATCTGTTATTTCTCTGTAGTAAAATTTGTAGTAGTAGAAATTACCAACATTTAACAGAAAGTAAATTAATTTATTAAAAAGAGAGTGAATTTTTTCTGCTGGTCAATTCAGGAATATCAGAAGATAGCTAACCTTAGTTTTTTTCAAAAAAAAAAATTACTCATTTAGACAGAGACATCAACCAACTAGTGCTAGTTGTATATTTATCAAATGAGTATCAATCAATTTTCTTTTAGAAAAAGCTCTAGCTTGCTATTTCCAAAATTGAAATCTTACATGGAAGTTGAGATGATGAATGAAACAACATATTCAAAATTGGTTGCACTATTGATGACATATATCTATAAAAATTTCATGGAAACAAGTAACAGTTGCTTTCTATAGTGGATTTAATTTATTTAGACAATAAATGATAATTGTACTTTAATTATTTTGTGCCCTCCCCTTACATTCAACAGTCACTAGCCTGACAACCAAACAGCATAATTGACTCAAATAGCATATGCATATAGCTCCTGGTTGCTTGAGTTCTAAGGTGAATCTCAACCAAATAGAGCTCGGACTTGAGTCGTATCGTTTTTCGACTGTCCGTTAGTAATCTCGTGTGGCACTACTATGTTCATTGTGTGCAGTAGCGGAGTTAGGAATTTTAATAAGGGTTCAATATCTGAAAAACTAAACACGAACTAATCGAAGGGGATTCGACATTTATTATATATACATAAAAAAATAATTTTAACTGTGTATAAATAGTAATATTTTCCATCGAAGAGGGTTCAGATGAACCCCCTAATAGAAGGCTGGCTCCGCCCCTGATTGTGTGGCGCTACGAAAGAGAAAAATGTTAATATTGAGTTTTAAATTTAATTTGTGTACATATTTAGTGAACTTCCTAACACATATATACAGTGTTTATGTCAAATTTACGGTGTAATAAGTTCTATCAAAACTATCTTAAAGCCTATGTCCGCACTCCGTCCATGTTTGGAAGCGGTAGCTACCTAAAAATTTGCATTCTCATGAAAGATACATTTTCATACTAATCAAAATGTATAAAATAAGAATTTTGATACAAGAAGGGTGTGTTTGGTAGGAAGGAAAATGTTTTTCTAGAAAAATATCTTTCTCGAAAAACAAGTGGATTTCTTACTTATTTTTTAGTGTTTGGTAAGTAAGTAAAAAATACTATGTATCTCAAAAATATTTATATGTGATCTAGCAAAACATTGTGGAGGTGAGATGAGAGGGTGGGGTTCGAGGGTGGCGGGGATGGGAGTTGGAGTTGTTGGGTGAGTAGGGAAGAGACAATAAACTTGGATCGTAACTAGTACTTGTGGAGCTTGTTTTTCCAACTTTGATTAATGAAGTCATTTTTCTCATTTTTAAGGAACTCTGTGAAACTTTTCACAAATCCAAAAAAAGAAAATCAACCTCATGAAACTTCATCAGCCTGCACTCGAGTTTATTCCAGAGGCGTATTCATAATTTAAATTTGATGAATTCGAACTTCAAAATCATCAATAGTACTAAATTCATTGTAGTACTGAAGTTATAGGTTCAGAATAATATCTGTTTGAAACTTCTCAAAATATTAATCACTTTCTTTGTAATTTTTCGTTAATTGCTGGTTTTCGTTACATAAAATTAGAAAGAGTAATATAGATTTAACTGTTGTTACAAGAAATTAACTATGGAAATTGGCATGATACCCTCCGTAAAAAAGTAAAATTATATATATATATAATGTGTCCAACTTTACTTCTCTTGTCATAAAAGTCGGACAAATATCAATATCTATACCAGAAATTGCTTTTATGTAAGAATATGTGTTACCATGCAACTCTTGAGTTCAAAAATTTAAAAGCATATCATATGACAAAGATGCATATACGTATACGCTAGCTGTAACATCCTTAAAGTTTTTTTTTGCGAGATAATATAGCTAACGGACTTGGAGTATTCTTATGAAATTAAGTGTATTTATATATCACCTACAAATTATTGTCACTATTTATTTATTGATTTGATTGATAAAACTCAATAAAAACTGTATCTGTTAAATAAAGAAAAGAAAAATTCTTTTTAGAGGAAAAAAAATAAAGTTTTTCATTTCAGTTATTTTTCGACAAGTTGGAACCAAAAATGCTAATGAGGAGGAGACTTTTTTTTGGTATGCTATATCAAGTTAGACTTTATCTTTTAAAAAATTTGTGGTGTTCAAACCAGTTTAATTTATCAGCACTAATTAAGTTAAGTTGAGGCCTATTTGTGGAGATACCAACAAATCAGCAGTACCATATAATAGGTTGCAGTTTTGATAATTCATGATCCAGCATATCTAAAATGAAAAACAAAATATTTTTAATTTTACGATTTTTAAAAACCTTTCATTACCAATAATATCAGCTAACAAAGATAAGGAGAATTTGGCCTCATATATAGTTGTTGAAAACCCCTTCAGTAGTACTAGAGCTCTTCCTATTTTGCATTTGCCTTATACTCTAGTATTACATATCCATCAAATTAAAGTTTAACTTACTCCACCATCCCCTGACTTTTATTCAGTGGTAAGAGTGCAATGCATGATGTGTGGATTAGGTACATGTCACGAGTTTGAACCCTACTCAAGACAAAAGTCTGATATTTAAGTGGAGAAGGATAGAGGGACAGATCCAGATATTTGTTTTAAAAAATATTACTCCATCCTATTTTGCCAATTCAACATTTATACAACTTACTCGAAGTTTGGCTAAGATATATACGTAATAGAAAATTTCTTAGTAAATTAATACTACTAGTATTAATGTTTATATATTGTTCTATATATTGTTGTCTTGTGGGTCATGTTGTTGTTGTTACTGTCACTATTATAATTCTTATGTTTTTAATCCTCAATTTAACACCACCACACCTGGGAAAATAGTTGTAATAATGGAACTGCAACAATTATTATATAAAATAAATTACTACTTTGAACCAGAAAAAATTACAACTAGAGAAGAAGTAACCTTTGTATATTTTATCATTTAAACCTAAACTTGTAAGCAAAGACGAATTTGTAACCTAAAAATGGGTCACATGAACTCCGGCAAGTTTTGACCTAACTAATCCATTATTTAAAGTATTTAACAAAAGTAGTATAATTTTTTGAAATTTTACCAAAACAGAATAAACGTACTTTTGAGTAACGTTTTATAAAAAAATTATTTTAAAGAATCAGCAAACAATATTTAACTATAAACGGCGTTAAAAGAAGTATTCCGTGATCAATAGTTACGACATACAAATAATACGTCTTTCGGAGTAACGTTTTAATTAACGATAAATAGACAAGTGTCCTTTCAATCTTTGGGGGGCAACATGGGAATAAGTTTTAGGGCTCTGAGACAGGAAAAATGTCATTCCGGTGATCCTTCATTTCCAATTTCACCACCTCTGGTACATCAAAAATCATCATTTGCATGAGATCTTATTATTTAAAAACTGAGATATTTTAATTTCTCAAATTTCAGTTGCAACTTACATACTGGCAACGAATCCATGAAACAACTGAAAAAATTGATGCAATTTAAGAATTTCCTTGTAGAGTGATCCCCTTTCTCATGAGTTATTAATTTATTAGTGCAAGGTTTAAATCTATTCTTTCTATTCTTTCTATTCTTTCTTTCTTTCTTTCTTTTTTTATATTATCAAATTGATGTTGGGACTTTTCGAAAATGCCCAACTTCGATTGAAGTTTCGTGATTTAAATTCTTTTTTCTTCTATTCTATTGTATTTTAAATTTTGCAATTGTTGATTGTGAACATATCATCAAAATTTTGTGATTTGCAATTTTGATTTACTGTGTAATACAATTTATTTTTTTGTTTTTATTTTAAATGTTGGTATTATATTTTTGGTTGAATGCTGTTGAAATTTGAGGTCGTGTTAACATTTTGAAAATGTGTTTTTTCTGTAAATAGGTATTGAATTTGAAAACATGAGATTCAAATATTATTATGATATTATGAAAAATGATTTTTTGAACTTTTTTGGTAAAACTGAAAAGATGCGGTGTTGTAGAATTAGGATGAAGGAAAGAGGAAATGAATGAAGATTTACGCGAGAGTTGATTAAACTCATGGTTGTACCAGAAAATCGTTACTCATGGTAACATTTTAAGATTAAATCGTTATCATGGGTAACGTTTTATACTTCCGTTAAATTTGTTTGTCGTTAGTTTTGTCCGTTGAAATTTTTTAATATAATAATTTATAAAACGTTACTGATAAATACGTTTAATCTATTTTGGTAAAATTTCAAAAAAATGTACTATTTTGGGAAAATGTTTTACATGATGGGTTATTTCTGTCAAAAATTCGAACTCCTGAATAATAAGAATTTGTAGCCTAAAAATGGATGGAGAGAACGTACAATTAGTGTAGAATGTCACTTGTGGAACTTGATTTCCCTACTTCCACAGTTCCACTAAGAAAACTATTGTCCTCATTTTTTAAGAAACTTATTTTCCTAAAAAAAAAAAAAATCCAAAAATTTGACCAACAAACACATCCTCAATTTCATTGTGCAGTTACTTAAAAACAAATTAGAGAAATTCAGTAAATAATTCTATTTGTGCCTAGATTTAAACAAAAAAATAGCGAGCTTTTCCTTAATTAACGTAAATACTAATAGTATTTTGGTTTTATGATGTGGTGGAATTTATTATAACTGTGTGTATAATAATAGTGAAATGCATTGTACCTGCACGCATAATGTGAAATACATTGCATTCTTGCGCATAACAAGTGTATTTGTGCGTATACCATATCTAAGTAGTGGGAATACATTGTATTCACATATGTATCCAAAAGACATTGTATCTACACACTTAATAAGTGTAATCGCATGTGTACAATATCTGTGTCTAATTATATCTACATGCGTGTATCTCCTATAAAACTACGAACTGTCGCTATATATTATGTATAGGGCCTTGCTACTCCATGTAGTTACCTACTTGAAAATGAACATTACTTTGGTTGTAAGCCCAATTTTGGCCCCAAATATGACAACCCTTTCAAGAAGAAACAACAAGCCCAAATGTCTCATAAGAGTGAGGTCTAAAACTCTTACTTATTTGGCAATGCCAGAGTCTACAATTTGAATGACAACTTTGATCATATTCACATATTTGATGAACCAAAAAAAGGCAAAGGAAAGACTAAATGTACATCAGAACATGAACAAGACAATCCTTTCTTTTTTCTCTTCTGAAAAAATTTAACTTCACAATTTTCTGATTACAACTTCTAAAGCCAGAATTACATATGTTTAAATTTGATGTTAGTTATTGTCCTGTCACATAACATCTCAGAATTTTCCATTACCAATAATCCACAACCAATCTAAAGCAACACCAGAACATATTCCACATAATATGAATAATACTAGCAAATTACCCAATGCATTTTGCTCAGGCCCCTACAAAATTCAAATTTCAACAAAAAGTTATAATATGATGTGATATTATAAAATGAAAATCTGTATGGATTCTGAAATTAAAACTTCACCAACCTTGTATCCTTTAGGTGCTGCTGTCATGACACAAACAGTGAGATGACCATTTGTGAGTCCCAAGAAGGATACGAGAAATATCATCCAGCCTTGATCACCATATTTTGCAGTGAAGTAGAAGCAAGGGACCAGTAAGAAACGAGAGAGGGTCGCGATCATGAGTCCCTTTCGTGATTTCAACTTGATTTTATCAATCAGTGGAACATATCTTCCTATCAGATCCCAAACATTGTACATTGCTATCAGAACTAGAGCATACCTGACAGTTTGAAAAAGAAATTCAAGAGGTACTGCAAATAAAGTTATAGCAATAACGATTTATTCAGAGAAAAGGTATGCACACTTACCATGACCCCAATGTGTGGGTACCAGTGTTTTCATACAAGAATCCGGGGAAAATTGATAAAGTGGCGACATAAATCAAGTACAGGTCCAATTCATAGTCGATATTCTGGAAAAATAGTTGTTTGGTGCTAAGACGTTCCGATTGTTTAGCATCATTATTAGCCTGTTCAGTAAACAGAAACATATCAAGTTTATGATTATGAAAATCACTTATAACAGTTTAGTAGCCTACTTTTTCGATTGATTGAGTTTCGATGCCTGCAGCAGCTAAGTCTGCTGCAACAGTTGTTGATCCTTCTAGAGCTGCCTTTGTGCGGTAGTGCTTCACAATTGGTAGCTTAGGGAATATGAATGCATATAGAAGGATGCATAGGAATTCAAAGAATACGGAGATGGCAAGGAACAACACTGCAAAATCAATAACTCTATAAGTTTCTCTCAACATAATATATCAAAGACACATCAAACTAGGAGTACATCAAGCATACTGTTTTCACAATGAGATCAAAATTACGTACTAACTCCTTTGCGTAAACCGTTGTTACTGTTTTCAAAAGCTGCCTTGGCCATTAGTCTTAAACCAGACGTAACTGCACCAGATGCAGCAAGACCAGCAAAAAACGACTGCATAATTCATGAATCAGTATACAAACATAATTCAGGATTTCATGTAGCAATTGAGGCAGAACAAAGTTACTCATGTTACCGCCACCCACTTGAATGAACTCCGGGCACATGAATGATAAATCTCCAGTCATTCCACCTTGAACAATAGCATCCCCAATTCCAAAACAACCTACTATGGCACATACACCAATGTAATTTCCTATTCCACCCCTACCAGAAGTTGCCAAATCCAACTGGAAAAAAAAAAACAGATTCTGAAAAAGCGAACAAAATATTGATCAGAAAATGAAAAAATCAGAACATACCAGTATGAGCGTGAGTGTGCTTAAGGTATACAGGGTATATCCTGCTAAGATGCGCTTTCTTGTATCAACTTTTGCCTCATTATATGCAAGAATTACTATTGTTCCAAGTGCAAATGGCTGATACACTAAGGTGAGTACCCTTGAAGGATGATAATTCTTCAATTTTCATACCAAAACAAATCAGTCAGATATATAATTCATGAACAACTACGCCTCAATCCCAAACATAACCGAATAAAATGAGAAAACAAAAACTTTAGAAGTTGTGAATATTTTCTATTGCAAATGGAGACTTACTGGAAACAGTGCATAGTAGTAATCTCCTATGCTCATTAAACTATTCCAAGCAATGAGTGATCCAAATCCCAGAATCCAACAAACAAGAATACCTACAAATTTCCCCTGAAAATTTTCATATACATTATAATTTCTGCCACAACAAATGACTCCTTCAATTTGCCATAACAGAATAAAATTAAAAGTAACAAAGTATGAAACAAACCTTAAGCTTGGTAGGACTTGGAATATCCATGGTTGCTTCTTAGTAGAATAAATGCAAACACAAAAAACTGCACAACCCATCATATATTAATTTTAATTTGCCTCTTTTGAAAATAGAAAGTGAAATTTATTTTAAAAAGAAGCAATCAGATCCTCTTAACTTTTTTTTTGGATTCTTTGTAAATATGATTTTACTGTGGATAACACATTGGAAACACAATTAAACGTATGTAACGGTTCTATGAGCCATTAGACTCTTCTTTTGTTTTCGTATTATTTATCCCCTTAACTAATTACATGGTAAAAAAATAAGTACCACTAATAAGTATTAATTACATGATTAATCAAACTTAGTTACCTGGCCAAATTTAAGTTTTCCTCAAGCTAGTCTAAACTTAGAGCCTGTTTGAGATTGCTGCTAAAATCTGCTTATTTTTAAAAGCACTTTTTAAAAATAGCTTTTCAGAAAAGTGTTTTTTTCAACTTGTTTTTGGCAGATTTATTTGAAAAGTGTTTTTGATAAGCAAATTGTGTTTGGCTAAACTTTTTTTAAAAAGTGCTTTTAAGTGTCAAATTACAAAAAAAGGACAAGTATCAATGTACTTTTAATATGAAGATTATTTTATATATAGAAATTATTTTAAATATCTATTACAAAAAATTGAATCAAACTTTTATTTTTATTGAATTAAAATGTACATATTCAGTTTTTCAATCAATATTATACATATATAAATAAAAAAATTAATATTGATATAATATTGATATGATGATTTAAATATAATTAAAAATATCAAATATAAAGTAATGGTAATAAATGTAAAATAATAAAAAAGAATATTATATAAAAATAAAATTCTTAAATGAATCTTTTACCAAAGTTATGAGATATGTTAATTAATTAGTAAGGATATATGGGGAAATATGTAAATATAGAAGGGATATTTTGGTTTTGTAAAAAATAATTTTCTGCTTTTTTTAAGAAACAGAAATTTTTAGCTTCTTTCCAACAGTAGAAAAACTGCTTATGCTTTTATTTAAAAGCAATTTTATTGATTTGTCAAACACCTTATTTTTTCAAAAAAAATGTTTTTCTTTCAAAATAAGTGTTTTTGGTCTTCCAACAGCAGTTTCAAACATGCTCTAAATCTGTAATTTGGAGATAGTTACATGGGTCTAGTTAGGGGTGGGCATGGTATAGTTTGGTACTGTATTTGAAATTTTGGTACCATAATTTTGGCATTCGATTTTTAAAACTATTATATATCATCGTACCAATTTAACTTTTTTCGATATTTTGAAATTCGATTTCAGTATTTTGTGATATGGTAAATCGATAAACCATAGTTTGTTCAGCTTTGACTAATATATACTCATATCGTATAATAGAGTGTTACGATATCAAAAATTCGGAAAAGGATCTCAATATATACTAATTACTAACACATTACACATGTAGAAATATATATTCAAAAGAAAGTACAAACAACTCTTTTTGTCAATCAAATTACATTTCAATAAAAATAGAGTAGTCAAAGTTTTAGCTTCTAAACATTTAGTTCATAATTCGGTATTTCAATATGTTGTTTCTAAATATCAAATACCAAAAAGAATTATACCATATACCATACTAAATACCATAACACCAAAAATTACGATTTCAAAAATTTCAATATGATATAGCAATTCGGTATATATCATATCGTGTCATCGTCTACTGGCAAAATATTCTCCCGACTCGGAAGTCCCTAGTTTACAATTGGGTAAATATACCATAAATCTTAAAAAATGATGAAATATCCTTTACTATTTCACCAAAGTAAAAGTTTAGAACTCCTCAATTTTAACGTCAAAGTCATGAAAGATATAAAATATGTCATTCTTTTTGTCTAAAAAAACGAATACCAAAATGCCACATTTATTTTCTCAAAACTTAGATTGGGACAAAATTTAAACAGAGCATCAAATGATCCTATTTGTGAAGCATAGAGTCTCTCAATTACTAGGCACTAGATCAAACAACGAGAGTAAGTGCCCGTTTGGATGGGCTTTTAAGATGGTTAAACTGACTTAAAAATCAGTTTTTGACTCTAATTAGTGTTTGGCAATTATTAAAAGGGCTACTTAAAAGTCAAAAGTGACTTATTTTAAGCCAAAAGTTAAAAGTAGGGTGATGACTACTTTTTTTTTTTCAACTTAAAAGTCATTTTATGTTGACCAAGTATATTACCTTTTTGCCCTTAATTCTTTTATACAATTCCCAAATTGCCCATATTGAATTAACCCTAACATCTCTTTCCCCAATTTTCTTTTACATGTAGTGCGGCTACTGAGTGTGAAACCTTCTTCCTTTTCTCCCGATTTGAAGGGTGAAGATCTAAAGCTTGAAGTAAGTTATCTTTCGATTAGCTTTCTTCCTTTTCTCTCGATTGATAGCAATAATATCAGATGTAGGAAAAATGAAATCAGCATGAAACGTTAAGTTTTTTCTTGATTATCTTTAGATTTTTGTTTTTTTTTATTATGTATTTTTTTTGTGCATCTTCTATAGCTGATTTCGTTGTGTTTTTTTTTTTTGGATTATGTATATATAATTTGATTGTGTAGTATATATTTGTCATCTATATAAAATTATGGAAATAGTTATTTTCAATTTTTTTTAAATTTTTTAAAGTATAAATACATTAAATTAATCAACTTTTTATCATGTTAACAACATTAAGGGTATTTCAAATATTTTGATAAAAAAAAATGTTTACCAGCACTTATTTGCCAAACACATCAACTTTTGTTTCAACTGCAACACTTTTATTCAAATACATAACTACTTATTTTTAAAATAAGTTTTAACACTTTAAAAAGTTACTTTTTAAAGATTACTCTTTTTAAGCCAATCCAGACGGGCTCTAAGACTTTTTTTTTTTAGTAACAACTGTAAAAAAATTACCATACCACCAAAAACATTTACAACTTAAAGAGCACCTATTCCTGATAACAGTGATAGGCCTCTAACCAAACAAAAAAAACTAACTAATTACTTATTAAAAGCTGGATGAAACCTCTACAATTATATGCTTTCTTTGAATTATTAAACAAAGCTAATCTCTCTATGATTTCCTTCTTTATCTGACGCACTGCCTCATCAATGTGAACATACTTTCCTTTGAACTTCTTCCAATTTCTGGCCCTCCAAGTGTGGAATAAAATTGCTCCACATATGGCTGCCATAATTTCCTTTTTGAACTGCTTCCAATGCTTTATTTTAATACTTCCCAAAACTGCTGTGATCCCATTGTTTTGGATATTTGTACCTGTCCATAAGTTGATTTTGTGCCACACTGCTTGTGTCCATATGCACTGCTCAAATAAGTGCTTGGTGGTCTCCATAACCTGCTCATCACATAGGCAACATGCTGGATTTTCAACTGGGATTTTCAGCCTCAACTTCCTCTCCTGTGTAAGTATCCTTTCGGCTCTAAGACTTGTTATCAGCATATTCGAGGATAAAGGGGAGATGCTAGAGAGGATCGTTATAAAAAAAAAAAAAAAAAAAATATAGCTCTGAATAGTAAAATAAACAGCACATGTTTACTATATCAAGTAAAATTTCCTACATATAAATGACCTGAGACGAGGAAGTACAGTAGAACCTACAAGAGTTCCATCAAACTAATCACTGAAACTTTAACCAGACGAGCTACACAACATACACTGAAGAAAATGAACAAGGAAAGATATTGCAAATTAGCAGTGAACATATTAGTGATTTCAACGTGTATGGTTTTCGGGAGTTGGGGACGTTTATTTACAACAGCAGCAGGCAAAAGCATAAACAATTAGTAATTACAGTCGAGAATCAGGCTGATAAGTCAATCCCAACACCTAAACCCCAATATCCAACAGCAATTGATATGATAATGTTTTGCATTTTTCAGCCAAAATCAAAGATCACTGCCACCACAAAAGTATTTATATCTCTCGTCTATTGAAAATGCTGATCTGCTGCCACTACGACTAGAACTGATGCAGAACTTGAACATCTGATACAGCAAAAGACAGCTTGTCAGGAGACGGAGAATCTTGTCCTGTAATTGATAAATCAACAGATGGCTATAGCATAAAAAGACCTATATCATGCTTTAGCATGCACCTAGATAGACTACAAATTCTTTCTTTTTTTTTAATCCCGTAATAGACTTTGAATTCATTAAGTACTTTTTCTGTACATTAGGTAAAAATAAATCATAGAAAACAAAGAAAAGTACTCACCGTAGTAATAGTTACAAAATGACATGAACAGCACAGCAGGAATGAAGATACCTCCGATCCCCCAAGACACATAGATCATCTTATGGTAAGCTTTCTCAAAGTCAGAAAAATCTGTGGCGTCATCATAAATAGTCTTAGTTCTGGCAATAAAAGAGTCCATGTCCATGACAGGACCTTCACTGTTATCCACAACATTAGCTAGCCTTCCTTTCTTGCTTCGTTCAAATTCCATTAGATTTCTTGTTTCTTCTCTTAAATCTTTGTATCTTTGAGTCAAATTTATGATGAGCATATTCATTGTTGTAATTCTTGATTTTGCCATGCCGATGCGAATGAACGAATCAGCCAAAAATAAACACATCAATAGAATAGAGATGGCAAAGGCCACAGCAGACGGTATTTTGGTGGTTAAGTAGATACTAATTCCTCCTGTCCATGCGAAAAGAAAGAGGCTATGCTGCTTTAGTTTAGATACAACCTTGAGTGCTTGTAGTTCCAAGTCCCATTTCTTTTTCATATATTGCTTTCCTTCTCTGTTCCACCTCTAACAACTTCACAACATTTGAACGCAATGGGCATGAAGGGACTATCAAATGAAAAGAAAAAAAAAAAGAGGAGAAAAAACAAACAAAAGAAGCAAGCAACTTTAGGGAACTAAATTTCGTATATCGTAGACTAGAACTGAAATATTTATTATTTGCATGTGTCTAAGTTATGTTGCTGACCTTCAATAAAATCAATGGTTATATATTCTGTTTCAGCCATGAGGAAACCAATATGTTGAAGGCTTCTCATATCATCAATTTTTCTATGTCCTATTCCAGTGATAAGAAAAAATGTAAATTTGGTTAGTCAAACACTAAAATCAACTTCCCAAACCCAAGTAGTCACCCAAGGCAAACTATACAAGCCAAATAGAGAAAGTTTCACCGTAAGGAAAGAAATGTATGTTTCTATTAACTTTTCCAGCTTTACAGATGATGTTCATTCTCTTTTTGAATCTAACATAAAAGTGTATAGTAACATTTAAGCAGTTGGGGTAAGGGATTCATTCCAGAAGTTAAGTAGATGAAGTTGTCTACAAAGTCTGATGTGCACCCATTGCATTGGTGCTCAGCAACTCACAATAAACACAGCTCTCTAAAACAATATCCAGAGTACATTTTCCTACCAGCTGTAATATTTTCATCTTTCTCAACCATCCCTAGAAAGACATTTGGACTAAATTAAAGGAAAAAAAGTACACGGAAGAATCTTGAATCTTACTCGCACACATCAATAGTTTCTTAAAATATTAATTTATAACCTTAGAAGTCAGTACTGTTAGCTACCAAATAACTGTATATTTGCAACAAATAATAGCTGCAATGCCTTGGGTGAATTGGTCGTATGAGCAACATCTGCTGAATTATCAAGAAGACACCCTCATCGACTTATTGAGCTTAATATGCCAAGTCTTTTGCCTATAACCTGGAGACTAAATTTTCAGAGGATAAACAGATAGCATATGTCATTAAACACTAAGGTTGTCATGATGAACTTGTGTAGGAATAGTACGGAAGAGAACACAAGAAAAGCATGTCGAACTTCATATGTGAAATGCAAAGAAAATATATAATTTGACATGTCCTCATAAGACTGATACCACATAGCTAATAGAAATAAGAGTCAAACACATGAAATGTGTCAACACTTGACACAAATAAAAAACCCTGGATACAACAAGTGTTGTAAAAGACTCGCTTGAGGCACACTTAAGCCCTCAATTTAGGTGCCAAATGCTTGTCCAAACTCAACTTCAAGTTCCAGAAACCACAACTTTAGAAACTCAATTTTTCAAGTTTCAACTTCAAATCTACGGCCAAAAATGGAGCAAAATATGAGTATGAAAACCAGCACTACCTCCAATTTTTTCATGAGGTCCTTCTGTCAGTTGCAACAAAATGCATTATAAGTTACAATACAAACTTACAGATAATAACCTTAGTTTTCATGTAAGGTTCAACATACAGAAATAGAACTACTAAAAAAAGACATGTATATAAATATATCGACACAACAGAGTGACTGGTAATATGCAACATTATGCTATTGAAAGAGCTAATAGTGAGCGTGATTACGTACCAACTCGGCGAGAAACTCGAGCACAGAGGTAAGGGAGAGACGAGCTCGGACTAGGGTTTGCAATCTGCGCGCCAAGTTATTTTTGTTACTAAATTTTGGAGAAAATGGTAAAAATGGTCCTTATGTTTGGGTAGATTTAATATAGTCCCTCGAGCATTTTTGGTGTTCATATTTGCGCCTTTTGAAAAATTATTCATATTTAAAAGGTTGGCTCGGTGCCCTATCCGCCTTTAATTGAAGGGGCGATCATTCACCGAATTTGGCAGCGGAAAAGACGGGAGCACGAACAAGGTAGTTTATGTTTTTTTTCATTCTCACTATCTGATTTATAGTAGAATCTCTTTTTGATTTTATACTTTTGGGTTATATTTAATCTCATAGTTATGTTTTTTTTTTTTAAATAACGTAACTCACATTTGAAAGTCCACTTTTTGTAATTTCTGATACTCTTAATGCAATTATTTTCTCAAATTTTGATATTTTCTTTTCACAAAATTTCGTAGGTTGGCCTGCCTTTTTAGAAATTCAAAAGTTAGTGCGCGAAGTGACATGTCACAAAATCCTCTTGGGTACTGAAAAGTTTATTTTTCGACTAAAAAGTTGGATTAAGTTATATAACTTCATTGCCGCGGAAAATTTGGAAGTGATTTTGTCATTACATGACTGCCCAAAATCAGTACACCAAAACTTGAACAACTCTACTATCTGATTGACAACCAGAATGTACATCAGAATTCAGAACTTAAAACAAGATAACCCTTTTTTGTGTCTCTGAGTGAATTGAACTTTACAAATTTGCATCATTCTTTGCAATCCAGAAAGAAGTTTAATGATCACATATGTAGATTTCATCATTCTTTATACTCCACTAATTTCCTAGAAGTTGAAAGTTGAGAAAAAAAAGCAAAACATTCACACAAAATGCATATTTGAAACCAGAACTATGTGTTCATCCCCAACTAAAATGACATGTTATCTATTGTTCTGTCACATACCAATCTTGAGTACTCCTCAGAATTTTCCATTACCAATAATCCACAACCAATCTAAAGCAACACCGGAAAATATTCCAGCTAGTAGGAATAACACTAGCAAGTTACCCAATGCATTTGCCTCAGGACCCTACAAAATTCAAAGTTAATTGTTAAAATATGATGTGATACTTACTCTTCATATGATTATAAAATGACAATTTGTATAGATTCTGAAATTAAAATTTCACAAACCTTGTATCCTTTAGGTGCAGCTGTCATGACACAAACAGTGAGGTAACCATTTGTGAGTCCCAAGAAGGATACGAGAAATATCATCCAGCCTTGATCACCATATTTTGCAGTGAAATAGAAGCAAGGAATCAACAAGAAACGAGAAAGGGTTGCGATCATGAGGCCCTTTCGTGATTTAAGCTCGATTTTCTTGATCAGTGGAACGTATCTTCCAATCAGATCCCAAACATTGTACATTGCTATCAGAACTAGAGGATACCTGAAATTAAAAAAAGAAGAAGATATTATCAGTAATTCAACTAGGAGGTCTTATTTACATTGGTTAGGAACTCCATGAAATCAAGTTGGCTATGCACACTTACCATGATCCCAGTTGGTGGGTACCAGTGTTTTCATACAAGAATCCGGGGAAAATTGATAAAGTGAGGACATAAATCAAGTACAAGTTCAATTCGTAATCAATGTTCTTGAGAAGCAATTGTTTGGTGGTCAGACGTTCTGATTGCTTAGCATCGTTATTAGCCTGTTCAGTAAACAGAAACATATCAAATGTATGATCATGAATATCACTTATAACAGTTGTTAGTTGAGGAGAAAAAATTGCCTACCTTTTCCATCGGTTGAATTCCAATGCCTGCAGCAGCTAAGTCAGCTGCAACAGTTGTTGATCCTTCTGCAGCTGCCTTTGAACGGTAGTGCTTCACAATTGGTAGCTTAGGGAATATGAATGCGTATAGAAGGATGCATAGGAATTCAAAGAAAGCGGAGATGGCAAGGAATAACACTGTAAAATCAACAATTATAAGTTTCTGATTAAAGTTAAAATTGCATCAAAATGGAAGTACATCAGACTGTTTTTTATTTAACTTTCAATAATGAGATCTTAATTACTTACTAACTCCTTTGCGGAAGCCATTGTTACTGTTTTCAAAAGCTGCCTTGGTTATTAGCCTTAAACCAGAGGTAAGTGCACCAGATGCAGCAAGACCACCAAAAAACGACTGCATAATTCATGAGTCAACATAATTCAAAGTTTGATATAGCAATTGAAGAAAAACAAAAATTACTGCGACGCACTTGCATAAACTCAGGGCACCATGAAAGCTAAATCTCCAACCATTCCACCTTGAACATGAGCATCTGCAACTCCAAAACATCCTACTATGAAACATATACCAATGTAATTTCCTATTCCACCCGTACCGGAAGTTGCCAAATCCAACTGAAAATAAGTATAAAAAAAACAACAGATTTAAAAATGGTGAACAAAGAATAACAACATAGAAACACTAGAACTTGACAAAAGCATGACATACCACTATAAGCGCGACTGTACTTAAGGTAAAAAGAATACATCCAGCTAAGTTACGCTTTCTTGTATCAACTTTTGCCTCATTATACGCAAGAATTGCCATTGTTCCAAGTGCAAATGGCTGATACACTAGTGTGAGTACCCTTGAAGGATGATAATCCTTCAATTTACATACCAAATTAAACAAGTCAGCACACAACTATGTCTCGATCCCAAACACAGTAATAAAATTGAAACAAAAAATACATTAGAAGTTGTACTTACTGGAAACAATGCATAGTAGTAATCTCCTATGCTGAGTAAACTGTTCCAAGAAACAAGTGACCCAAGTCCCAAAATCCAACAAACAAAAATACCCATAAATTTCCCCTGAAAATTTCACCATACATCATAATTTCAGCCACAACAAATTTTCAATAACTTCTTCAATTTGTGAACAAACTAACAAAATTTGAAACAAACCTCAAGCCTTGTAGGACTTGGACTTCTACTTGAAATAGCATTAGTCATGGCTGCTTCTTAGTAACTGCACTACAGTATCATATATTTGCCTCTTTAAATAAAGAACAAATTATAAAACAGAATTGAAATTTATAAAGAGACAATAACAGAGGTACTATAATAAAACCTTATAGCAATTCAATTGGCTCAAATAAAAGAGGATCTTATAGAGATGAACATTACATACATTGAAATAATAAATCAATTAAAGAGGCCTGACCTTATCAAGTGACAAATGAAGGTATGTATGGAGTCTCTATTGACCGCAAAAGTGTAAAAAGATGTGAATAGAAGATTCTCTCACAGCCTATTTAGGATTCTTTATATACATGAATTTATTGGAATCTCTACAGGTCAAAGTGTGAACAGGGACGGAATTATAAGGTGATGAAATAAATACTTTATCAATAAAATGAAAGTTCAGTAGTCAATTAATCGATAAATAGCACTCGTATGTTTGGAAGTTGGAACCTTATAAAGTGGCTTGTTGGTTGAGGAGTTTGATTGGTATTGATATTAGTAAAATTATAGAATTAAACATATTTAAAGGAATAATAGTAGGAATAATGAATAAAACTTTGTCTACTCATGTTACTGATAAAAAAAAGTAAATTAATAAATGTTAGTTATAATTAACCCTCCACTTATGGAAAACCACTTAATTATGTTTAAAGATAAGGAAGAGGTTGCGTACTACTAAGTCAATATGTAATAATTCAGTGGGGATTTGTTTAGGGGGTCTTAACTAGAAAAATATTGAAGGGGTTACTAAAAGAAAAAGAAAGAAAAAAAAAATTGTTTGGGGATAAGGAAAAGGCAAAGTGGGAATATAATTCACTAGACTATGAACTTTGATAATAAAATGAATAAATGAAGATACGTAGTCTGAATATAACACATTATTATAGTAGACTTTAAAAAGGAATAGAACTCTAATATAAGTCAAGAATCTTTTTTATTGTGTAAAATGGATCGATGAAAATAATAATTTATGCATTTAATTTCAGATTTTTAGCATTGAATCATTATTAAGAAATATATATTTTTACCTTATATATTAATTAGTTATTAAATTTTTTATAAGTTGTATAAATGCTCTATATAAATGACAAATGATTATATTTAATTTTTAAAGTGAAAGAGCGGTGAGGTTATTTTCAAAGAAAGGACAAAAAAGTCGAATTAGTGTGTAAGTCTTCCATATATTTCTGGTTTTATTATACTATATATATACTAATATAAATAAAATATAGTAATAAAATGTGCATTGGAAAGAGAATCCAAGCAGAAGATACCAGCGAGAAAATGACGGTCCATTTATTTTTATATTATTACCTTTTAGGTCTACATAAGATAAATGTCATTTCTAAAGTAATAATTCATAATTACACCAGAAATATAAATTATATTAGGTAAATCCATATGATAAGTTCTACTTATAAAAATATATATATATATACGGGTGTTCTCAAACCTAGAATCTTTTATTCGTGAGATCACTTGTTCAATTAAATTAATCATCCTTAAAGGTTTTGTATGCCTGATTTTATTGGATGTTTGTATATAGTAATATTTCAAATACCATTATTATTATTATTACCCAATAGAAGAATGGGCTATGGAACACTTACTTTTGACTTGATTGGCTCCATCCATGATGAATTGTCAATTTTGTAATCATCTTGGCTTATTTTATTACTTTTATGGAAGAGTTGGGAATCAATTGTTTTCCCTCCAATTGGTTCCTCGTTTAATTTACTCTTATTAAAAAGATTAAATATGCTACTATCCTCGAATATTTACATCAAATTATATAAATTTATAACAATTCATTAAGACAATAATGCATATTAATTAATCATTGTTAAATACTACTAGAATCTTCACTTGAAGTGATGATGTGCTTTGGGTACTAATTTTTCTCATTCACATTGTCTTACTTAGAATATGCTTCTTCTTTCAATTTGGCACCACATTTTAAAGAGTTATACACGCAAAGGAATTATTTAACTTGCTAAAACATCGACAATTTAATAGGAAGAACTAGTGTACTCTATCACATTTATTGTCTTTACTCTTTACATTTCTATCTAGGTCTATTTTGTGAAAGTTTAGTATCGCAACAATAAATTCGACCAAAGTTGGGATATTTTTCAGACCCTTATCCCTAACTTTTGATGGTCAACTATCAATTATTTTCACAGAAAGTCACTTAACTTTCATTTTCAACTCAAAAGTCACCCAATTATGACTTCTTTGCACAAAAAGTCACTCAACATATTTAATTGTTTCTGTGCAAAGAAGTCATAGTTGAGTGAGTTTTGAGTTAAAAATGAAAATTGAGTGATTTTTTGTGAAAAGAATTGATAGTTGAGTGACCATCAAAGTTATTATCTCCAACAAGCAATAGTCAATTCCTTTAGGTAAAATTGTATGAAATAGAAAACTATTAATTCAAATTAAATGTTATAGCCATAGTTTATTTTAATTGTAATTCGCAGCAAACATTCCCTTTTTTGCCATCTGATTCGGTATACAATTTGCCATTTTATACATTTCGGTATAAAATGTGTTTGTGTTTGTATAAAGCAAGAGAAAAATGTATATACAAATACAAATATATTTTCGTCCCATACACTTATAATTATACAAATACAGATCTTATTATACAAATTACCATATATAATTGAATTTATACAAAACTGAACAATTTGTATAAAATTGGATGTTTGTAGCTAATTATACAAATAAAAAATTATATAGCAAACATAAAATTTGTTATGGAGCGCAATTATACAAACTATAACTATAGCATATAAATATAATTTTTATATTTACTATATGTGAAAGTTGCTCATTCCTTTATATATCATGGACCTATACTCCTAATAGAATTTTCCTTTATTTAGGTGGATTCATGAGTAGATCTAAGTTATGCTGAAAAATATATTTATCTAAAAAGGATTGATTACTTATTGTCAATGTTTGGCAATTAATTTCATGTGATGGTCTTACGTTTTTCATATGTTGTGATATTAATTAGCACATGGTTTCACATGTATTTTCATATTAGTTTTGTTTTATATTTTAATAGTCTCGATGCAATAAAAGAAACAGAAAAATCCTCATAGAGAAAAATGAACAGAGCGATATTAGCAAGTGGATATCATATCATACGAGTGACATATACAAGATCGATTTAAAACAACTTAAAAATGATTTGCGGCTCAACTTTTTTGGGGGCCATTTTTTTCTAAAAATATATTTATTTAAGGAAAAAAATGAAATTCTTCACAAGCTCAATTATGAAATATCTACGTTTACAATATTTTGGGAAAATAAAATAAAATGTATTGCTGCGAAAAAATGAAATATCGCAAGAATTTCACCAAATTGAAATTGGGGGAATTAGCTGGCTGTCAAACTAATCCATATCTTTGGTGCGAGTCTCTTTGAAGAGTTTGATATATTAATTAATTTTTTAAAAAAAAGATTCTTAAACATTATTATGAGCTTAGATCCCTAATCCCTATTGCTTGTGTTAATTGGCTAAATAATAATTTGTTGATATAATAATATTGTATGTGAGGGAAAGTAAAATGATCCCCAACTACAATTCAAGTCTCTTTTGGTACCATAATAGATGTGGTCCAGTGGATGAGTGTGTTCCTCCCTTAATAAGGAATTTTGAGTTCACATTCGAGTTTTGGATATGAGGAAATTCTTGATAAAGAGCGCTAACTCCAAATGAGGCTCTACATGACGTGAATCTGAAATAGTTAGGCTCCAATTAAATCAAGAAATATATTTGAATACACCGTCATATGGTATTTGGTTTGCAAAAAGTATACGATCAACTTGTAGAAAAGTATATAAGTACAATAAGTCCCCACAAATCTGCGAAGTTTCTGCTATTTAAATGATGGTGTGTGGACACCCAACAACTTGTCCACACAAATACAACGACTATTACAATGATGTTGTTTTCAAGTGGTGATAAATTAATTTAATTTTTATGAGTTATGAATTTTAGAATGACGATTTTGAAGTGCTCATATTTAGATTCTAAATTTGATAAACGCACATGTTTAATAAATTTTCTAATACAAATAAAATATTTGAGAAATTAATAAATCATCTAAACTTGTTTTCGATGTGGTGTTGTCCAAAGTATCAAAAGGTACGTATGATCAAACAACTTGTATCATGCTAAGTCAAATCTTGCAATTACCTCTTCTCTTGTCTTTGCTTCCCAAGTTAGTGTTTACACTGTTGTAAGTCGTAATCTAAAGGACAGTGATAGAGCCAAAGATTCTATCAAGAAAATAATGAAGAACTAGAAATATCATACTACTTTGTCATTTGACGTTTGTATAACTAAAAGGGATCTTCATGTAAATAATCGGACAATTTTATAACAACGATCTATAAACTTTTATTCATCACATATAAAAAAAAAATCCCTTATTATTATTTACGGATTAAATAATTATGTATTATAATTCAGCATGCATAATTAGGACATAAACCAAACATCCACTAAACGTACAAAAGTAAAATCCTTTCAATAAAAAGAAGGAATTGACATGTTACCTACAATTTTTAGATTGAGTTGGTATGTTTTGGTCAAAAAAATAATTAGCAAACTATATTCTGCCCAAAAATAGGGGAGAAAATTTCTATTCACACTCATCTCTCTCTTCAATTTTTTTCCGTAAAATAGTACTAAAAGATATACGTATTTAGTAGGTATTTCTCTACCAATCATTTTTTCTTAAAACTGGCAAAATGTCCCCTTAAAATTAGCAAAAGATATATAATTATGACTTTTCTTCTTTCAAAGATATTATTGTGTCTACCACCTATAAATTATTTTTCCTCAATTGTTTGCTAGAAGTTATGGTATGAAACACAATCCATATTCACTTAATATATTTGTTCGTGTTCATTAATAAATTGGTATACATTTATTTGATTTAGTAACTTTCTAATTTTACATAGATATACACTATATTCATCTCTATATCCATTGATCTGTATTTATTTAACAAATTTGTATACATTTGTTTAAATTGAGATTGATATTCATTGTTATACATTGGTCTGTATTCATCAAAAATCATCATCCCGATTTTTTACGAGAATTTTTTTTACTCATGGATTTCAAAACAAAAATCTCAAACACGATAACCCAAATTTTTGCCTAAAAAAGGTTGAAAAAAATTCAATTCACAAATCATAAAATCTCATAATTAATTGGGCAAGAAAACGCTATAAAATTATATATGAAACAATTTTTTTTAGGAAAGAACAATGTACAATTATATTAAATTTGTATAAACAGAGAAAATTGTGGAGTGGAAGAAAAAAATTAGGAGATAAAGAGAATGTAAAATACAAAAATAAAACTAAGCTTAGTACAGTTGAAAACAATAAGAAGAGAAGAAAAAAAAGGAAAAAGGGAATAAATTCTCATTTTCAATAAATTTAAATAATAGAAGCAAACATAGAAATAGTGTGTCTTCAAAATACTATGAGGAATCGTTTGGTACAAAAATGCATAATGCTGAGATTACTAATACATGAATAAGAAAAAAAATGTACTTTTCAAGAAATATTCTTTGTCGTGGCTATTCAATGTCAATATAAATATTTTTAAAACGTTTTTTTACCAAAAAATAAAAATAGGATATTTATTACTTCCTTTATTCCATATTAACTGAGTTTGTGAGGAAATACACATTTATTAATAAAATCATTCAAGACATATTCTTTGTGAAATCATAAATATAACATTGCAAGTAGTGTAATTTATCTCCTAAAAAATCTCAAACTTTATTAAAGGAAAGGGAAAAATATGAAGACAAATCCAAAGACCCATCTTAAACTTTGAAAAATTCAATTACTTATTTAAAACAATGAAAAAACCCCCCAAAAATTAAGTTAATATGGAATAGAGGAAGTATGAATTAAGTATATGTTATCATGTTTTGCCCTTGTGGAAAATGGGAATATTTTCAAAGCAACAATATTTATCTTTTAATAGGATCCCTTGTCAACACTTTCAATATTATTTAAAATGACAATATTTTGATTTGCTATAAGACTGACTTTTGTATTTATTTAATTTGAAAGAATACAAATCTTTAACAACAGAATGGAGAAAATCATGAGAGAAAATATTTCAAAAAAGGTAAAAATCGCTTAAATCTCTGATCAGTTACAATTGGAAAAATACGAAGTGTCATTTCTCTCTTGTTCTTTCAAACGCCTTTCACCATTGTTCTGCATATTTCCAATATCCATTTTCGAATAACTCCATTGAAATTGAATTTAAGTTTTCATTGATTTTCCCCACTTTTCGTTGGATAACAAAATTTTGAATTAATCGATTGTTATTCAAACTCTGTTATCAATTTTCGATTCTTTATTGATAGGAGAATATGAAACTTGAAGACTAATGACATAAAGTGGGCTCTACCCTATACCAGCCCAGCTTGGGGGCCCAAGTATCTAATATGGGAGCCCATTTGCTAATCACTTGAGAAATGGGCCTTTTCAACGTTTTGTGAGGAAGCCCAACAATTTATTTCGGGGTAACGTGAAGCTTCGGCCCAAACATGAAGTCCACTTTAGGTGAAGATGAGCCTTCTTGATCCACATAGGATGGTATATTAGGAAATGTTCTTATGTATATCATCTTATTATCCCAAATAAAATATTATTTATGAGTAAACTAACCTAACAAGAGATACATCTTTATATTCCTATTCTACAAGTGAAAATTCTGCTTTATTAATAATCAAGAAATAATAAAAATGATACTTATTCATTTGGTTCACCTTAATTTGCGACTATAGCTTCTCTTAGAATTTAGATTAATTTAATTTGGTGTTAACATCGTTAAAGATAAGTTTCCCTTTGTAAGTCGTGTGGCTTACTGATGGAGAGAAAAAACAAATCAAGTTTCTAAAACGATACAGTAAAATCTTTGGGCAGTAGATAATTTTAAGTCTGAAATAAAATGCAATATATTTATTATGTTTGGTAAATAAGAGAAATTATCATATTTAATGCATCAGATTGAATGGTAGTGTTTGTTTTTTAAAACCATTTTGCCGGCCGGCCCTAAAGAACATATTACTATAATATTCTATTTCTGGAAAAAGTTAACCAAATGGTGCTAAATTATTTTGACATCACCCCTTAAAGAATATGTTGGCCATCCATCTTGAGAGAAATTAAATCTTTTGAAACATATATGATATTAATTACTTGAAAACAATCAAAATAAATGACTTCTTTTTCTTCATATTCCCTTGGTCAGCCACCTCCCACTATTACCCCCATCCTATCGAGAGGCAGAATCATGATTTTCGTTAAGGAGGTTCAAAATCTGATGAAGTAAACACATGAATTAGTTGGAGGAGGTTCAACATCTACTATATATACATAAAAAGTAATTTTAACCATGTAAGTATAATTTTTTGACAAAGGAAATTTGAATAAACCCCTTGATCATAGATTGGCTCCGCCCCTGCCCCCGCCCATCCCCACCAACCCCCAACCCAAATCTATATCTCATTTTATTTTCTAAATTTAGGAAATGAAATAATAGATTTGTCCACTTCTAATATGAAAAAAGCAAGTGGGATAGGGTTGCTTTTGTAAAGAGATGCTCTTCATCATCCACTTTTATACTATAAAAATAAAACATGATATATTAATGTATAAATGTCTTTATCTTAAAAAGGTTTTACTGACCGACCATCACACACTGAAAGTGAAGGATTACATAATTGCTATTACCAACTTGCTTCAAAGAATATAAATTCAATTATGAATTTCACATCACATTCAAATTAAGACTTTCTTTTCCTCTTTAAGAAATTCGAAGTTTTGAATTTCAGCATATAATATTTTCTATCTAACTTGCTTTGGGTCTTGACTCTTGACATTTCTTTTTATCAATTAATAGGCCTTCCATTTAGTTGGTAATATTTTTTTATATCAAGTATTTAAATAAGTTTGAAATATGTTAGTTATTGGTTTATTTACAAGTTATTAGTTAACATCTCAATGGTAAGGAATTACACTCAATTGGAGATGCTTGCCACGAATTTTAAAGTGATGAAAAATAAATTGTAATAAAAAAAGAAAAAAAATATTTTTTTGATAAATCAACATGGACACAAATCTGTTTCTCCCTTTGATTTTTTTCTCGTAAAATTTATCCATGATTCAAGGAACGTTAGTGGTGTATTTCTTGAATTAGGATGATTAGGATTCGATCTTTTTATGAATATTCCATAAATTTATGAAATATTCGAGATTTCTTTTCAAGACATAAACTAGGATTTAGGGTTGATTACCCTTCAAAAATCCTAAGAAGAATCGAACACGTCTTGTAAAATCTAATTAAAATTGAACACCTCTGACAAAAGTTCCATAAATTTTCAATGCCAACCAAAAATATTGCACGAATCATTATTTAAAGGAGCTAATAAGTAATGCAACTTAATTAAATAATTCATATATTTATCTAATTGTTTTCTTAGACTTAAGATTTTTATTTTAGAAATGAGAAACTAGACTATTTGCACCGACTAAAACCGCCAAATAGACCATGTCCATAAACTCTTTGTAGCATAATAAAAGAATTCGTTGAAAATTATCCTTGGAGAGTTAGTATTGACCTTATAATAAAGTGTTTACTTATTAGTGTTTTATTTTGTAAAATTTTATGAACGAGCAGCAAAATGAGATATCTATTTTTTTATTAAGATAATCTCTTATGGATATGAAAATTATGCAGTAGACATCGAAATTTTATGAGACTCTACAAGATATGTTTAATTTCAATTGAAACTCTACTTGGTTTCAATTGGAACTTTATAAAAACATGTTGAATTTCAGTTAGAGTTCTTAAAGGCTATTCCATCCTAAACTTTAGTTCATGCCCTTGTTAAAGGTAATATATATATATTAATAGGCATCTCGCGAATATCTCATAAATTCGTGGGATATTCATAAAAAGATCAAAATATGACCACACTCTTTTGACAATCAAATACTTCAAGAAGCTCCACAAAATTCTATTTACATAGGATCAAATGAATCTCAAGGAAGTCCCTATCATCCTAATTCGAAAAATACGCTACTAATAACACTCAAAGTATAGAGAACATAATTGTACTCACATTATTTTTTCAATAAAAATTACTCACATTTTTTCATATTTCATTTGTGATTGCAATTTATTTTTTAAAACTTTAAAATTTATTTTAAAAAAATATCAAGTTAGAACTTGAAAATTAATTAGAGTATGTATACCTTTAAAACCTATTTTTCAAATTTATTTAGTAAATAAATTTTTCAAAGAAGGACATCAATAAATTTTAGGCGAAACAAATATGAGATGATGACATGGTGTTAGGTAGACATAAAAGTGGATTGGTTTGCATGAGTTAGCAAAAACAAGTGGACATAAATCATTTTCCTAGTTATAATTTGAGAATATAATCTCCATTGATCCCCACCAAAAGAAGAAAAAAAGATATATGGAAGCCACGTCTTTGAAAGAAAGAGCTACACTAAAGACATGAATAAATGACCCCACCCTCCCTAAAGGTCTCAATTCTTCCTTTTTATTAGCTCCTCTATACCTTAGATCTCTTCATCTCTAACTCCACCATTATATTTCTTTCTATCTTTCCAAACAAACAAACATTTCATCACTCTCTTCTTTTGCAGGCCAAAATTTCAGCACAATTAATTGTCTTCTAGTCTTGAGACATCAAAGAGTTACAAGTATCCATCACGTAAGTTATTAAAAAAAAACTTCTATTTGATTAATATGCTTTCATTTAATTTCCTCTTGATTGATCTTCTATATTTGATGAGATAACTAGTTCTTTCGATTCAATAAAGCCAATTGAAGTTGGTTATATGACTTTTTAGTAAACGTTCATCTATCGCAACCCTTCTACTTTATTCGAATTCTGATTGAATATGCTTGTGAATTAAACTCATTGATTATAGTCCTCATTCTTTTTTGAGATTGAATTGGAAGTCAAGAAAAAATAATTAAGAACTTGAAGTAATGTCACAAATGAATTCTTGTTTTTGTCGTAGAGAGAAAGAAATAAATTAAAATAAAACTTGTTTATATATAAAAAATATATTCCAAATGTTTGCCTACCTTTGGCAACAGAACATAACATTATTCGTAACGTCACCTGGCAGCTACAAGACATGATCATTGATCGATGACCACCTCATTTTTTCTTCTAGTTCCATCCATCGATTCTCCTTCCTTTAAATCTTATCTATTTGACAGATTGTAATGTAAATCACTACATTTGTTAGGTTATAATTATTCTAGTACTAAATCACTTCTTAATCAGAAGTTTTAGTCTCGAGAATGAAAAACTTTTTGATAGAATAGTTTTAAAGGATTTACCACACGTGAATATATGCAACTGTTGAAAGGGGAAAAAAAGGAATTTAAGTTATACTTTCGATGTAAATAAAATTTTACATTATCAATGATCCTAAATGAGGTCATTTGTTATCAGCATATTCCTAAACTAGAGTAGAAAAACTAGTTTATGTATGTACTAAATATGAAATTATGTAAAATTAATGAGATAAAAGGGATAGGGGGAAATCTGTTGACTTGAGCCAAGTATCCCTCCGTTCAACAATAGTGTCTGCTATACTATTTTGGGATGTTTAATAATATTTATTCACTTTATGAAATTATCAGATAATTTTTACACTTAGTTCATAATTTACTCTTATCATTAAATATAGTCATTTCTTTATTATATATCTTTCAAGACATTGTATTTATTATATTCAAAAGGTGATATAGTAAAATTACTAGTAATTTATTTATAATCTATTAAGAAGTGTGCAAAGTCCATAGTAATCAAGTATTGTTGGCCAAAGGAGTAATAAACAGGAATATATGCTCCCAGTTTAATCATATGATTGTCTTTTACTGATAATTTTATTAGGGGATTAATTAGCCTATCCTCGTGTTAAATGGCCTAATCTAATCCGATGACGTGCTGGGTTTAATAGGCATATTTCTAATTTTGTCTGCTCTTAATTATTTAAACAAGGAATTAAGCATAGTTTATTAGCCATGTTAATTATGGCAAGTTGACAACGGCTGATATCATCATTACGAAGCTTTCAGCTAACACCTAATTTTGATTTTCATAATGGCTTATTAAAATAGCTTCTACTAAAATTACTCTAATGAGATTGGTCTTCTTTCCCCTTTTTAAAAATTCTAAATCTAATAGGACATTGTTGAGGACGGTGACTCAATATTCAACTTTATGAAAAATATTTTAATTTAATTTTACTCTTATTATAATGCATAAACTTTTCACATTATCATTTTAAATTGACATATAATAATAACAGCAGCAGCATATTAATGTAATTTTATGAGGTGCAATTTGGAAAAAAAATTAGAGTGTACTGAGACCTAATTCTTATCTTGAAGGTAGCATATAATAAAAACAATAGATACCATAAAATTGTATTAACATTACTTATAGAACATGAGATTATTTTTGTTAAGGCATGATTTTTTATTATGATAAAGTTCAGTACAAATTCTTCACAATTTGGTGTTTTTATTTCATCACAATTTCTGTTAACACTCCAAATACACCTTCAATGTAACAGGGACCAGTAACACTACTTAACAAACAGACTAACAGTCTCTTTCATTTTCACTTGCAGAGCGATGAGTGGGTCTATTCACGCGCCGCCAGAGTTCGACTCCGGCAACGGCGATTCAGTAGCCTCCACGCCTCGCTCGGAGCACCACCACCACATGTATGATGACACCACCGCTACACAGCCACGTGCCCGTTTCATGTGCAGCTTCGGTGGCAAAATTATGCTCAGGCCACACGACAATCAACTCCGTTACGTCGGCGGCGATACTCGAATTGTTGCGGTGAACCGCCACACTACCTTCGCAGCTCTCCTCGGAAAACTCTCCAAACTCGTCGGATATCCAAACATTAACATCAAGTACCAGCTCCCTAACGAGGAACTGGACGCTTTGATAACCGTCACAACCGATGAAGATTTGGAGAATATGATGGAAGAGTACGATCGGCTCACGCAGAATCAGAAATCAGCTAGGCTTCGGCTCTTCCTTTTCCCTAACGATTCTGGTTCTAGAGCCAGCACTATCAGCTCCATCCTCGACGGCTCATCTAAGCGAGAGCAATGGTTTGTTGACGCTCTCAATGGTGGCGCCGGTCCGGGTCTGGAGCGTGGGCGATCCGAAGTATCGTCTATTGTTTCTGAAGTTCCGGATTACTTGTTCGGGCTGGACAATTCCGATGATCCGCCCCGCGAATCAAAATTCGTGAAGAACAAGATCCTTTCGGAGCCGGGCTCACCCGCTCCACCCATTGTTTCTTCTCCTTATTGCTCTTTTTCGTCATCATCAATGACACCTACAGCAGCTATGACAGTGATGCCGGATCTTCCACCTGTTAAAACAAAGCTCGATAAGCCAAACATGACAACTGAATCCAGAGAAACGCCGGTTGCGAGTGCGATTGAGACCGGCGAAAAGGCAGTTCAACAGCAACAACCGAGTTATCCAAGTAGTCCACTATGGCATTACCCAGCACCACCGGTGCAAACCATACCCGTTTACTATGTCCCGGGTCCGGTTCAGCCCGGAAATATCCCGGTTCAATTACGGGCTCCATATATTCATCCTTTTCCAGTTCCTCCGAATCAATTACCTGTCAGGTATCCACCCGTTTCAAGTATGGGCCAAGTATACAGTGGATTGAGGCCGGTAATGAGTGTTGACCCGAATGAATTTTCTGCTACTGCAAGGGTTGTTACCGAAGGAATGAATTACTATGCAGTTAGGAATTCAGGAGTTGTTCCGGGTTATGGAGGTCCAGTTAGTGAAGAAATGCAGGGACCCGGAGGTGATGGAAAATCGGGTCGGGTCTCCCAATGATTAAAGGTTTGATTGAGAAGCATATTTGGTGTGCTACTGTTTGTGTTAAGCATTTTGTTTTAATTTGAAGCAAAGTTTTGTGAATGGTAAATAAGTTATAGTAATTGATCATCTATCCTCCAATTTTAATATGTGAGTATTTTATTAGTAAAAAAGCAAGTTGTAAAAGCATTTAAGCAAAGTAACTTCTCAATGTTTAGAAGGTTTTTGGTATGATTTTTGTGAAGTGATATCTTTAAATGCTAGTTACAATGATCTTTTGAGATTAGAATAGACGTAAAGCTAGTTAGGTTATGATGGGTGGAGAAAAAGAATACGGTGGAAACTTGTCGAGAGAAATCATTTACACATTTTAGCGGAGCTGAGCAACTTTATGGTGAAAGAGTAGAAAATAATACTCATGTTTTTTTTATAACAATAAGCTTACAGTAGAGTTGAAATTTATTAGCACCAGTGCAATTTCTGCATTTTGAGTAAGGCATCAAAGACTTGTAAGTAAAAGAAGTTGGAATTCAAAGTATAAAGTTTGCAAGGGTCATCATTCGAAAGCCCATAAGAATAGCCCAAACGTAATTGGTAGACCAGGGATTATTAAGATGGTCTTAAATCTTTGCTCTTTTAACATTTTAAATAACAAAATAATGATTGAAAATATTCATGACAATGGAAAAAAAAAAAAAAATTGCATAAGTTTATTTTCTTGTATTATAATATAGCTCAAGTTATGTCGCTTAAATACTGTCGTTAGAGGTATAAGTTTCGTTTAGATCCAACAAGTTATTCCTACTTAATTCCTACCGAACTTATGTTGATATAGACATATGTTTAGCTTTAAAACCCATAGAATTATGTCTTAAGAGACATAACAGATTTCTACAGAATTTATGCCAAACAAGATGGAATAAAAATAATCTGAACTTATGCTGGATAAGACAAAAATAATAATTAAACATATGTCAAACGAATTAGATATGCTACACAATTTATTCATAGTTGTTGCTTGCTGAAGTGCTCGACTGCTTGTTGATTTTGGAGTCATGCCTTCGGGCCAGTAGCTCAAATTGCTGCTTAATTTACTGATTCTTTATTTTCAAATTTTTCCAGTTTTCTCATTATTTATTTTTCTTATCTTATTATATATATATATGTCTTCAATTAATAATTCAAAGAGGAAATATTTTTTAAAAATTTCTTTACTTGCAAATTATTTAGTTTTATCTGATCTAATCTTATTTATTATGTCCATCATTAATATTTTGAATCACATCACTATCAGAAATAGATGGTTGAATCAGTATATAATCAATATAATTCTGAAAACAAATTGAGAGCTAGACATTAAGGTCAGCCAAAAATATATAACAATAATAAAGGAGAAAGCAAAAGTTGTATTGGCAGAAAAAAATGGGAATATAAGAGGGACTTTATGCTTTCTCGTCAATCAACAAAAGAAAAGGAGGGAATCATATTCGGAAGAAGACATGATAACCATAGCAACAAAGATATGCGTTTGGATACGCGATATGATATCATAATAATTTTAAATTAGTGTTTGAATATGTGATATCAAATCATCTTTATGAAACTTCTTTATAATAATTTAAAACTATGATTATGTGATGATTACGTAGTAATGAAATTTGTTTCAGTAATTAGTCATGCATCAATTTTATCAATAACTAATATTGATGCCTGTATATTACTCTAATTAGTAAAATTGAGAATCTTACCCTAATAAGCATGGTTACTTATGCCTAAGAATGTTTCCTTAATGGTTTAGGAGTTAAAAGCAAAGCGAATTTAAGAACGTTATCATCCAGTGTTGTGATGGAATGAATAAGATTTCTTAATCAGAAAAGTTTTGCTTTCGAGTCCTCCACATGAGATATTTTTTTTTGGGTAAAAAAAACTTCTCTCTTTAATAAACCTTATACAACATAAATTTGAATTAATCAAATTCTAGAATACTATCTTATGCGACTCAATTTCAAATAACCAGTATCAAACAATAAAGGGCACCAAGTTCAAATTCTACGGAGTGTAATTTTATCTTCTTAGATCAAATTAGAATAAAATAGATTAACTGAAGATAAACAAAGGTTTCACCCTGTCATGACAAGAAAGAGCAACCATATTCTTTGGATTATATTATTACTCCAATTACACACTCAAGAAGCCGACATTTACTTCGAAGTTAACAGCTGGTCCTGCTTGGCCTGTTGTGTATTCAAACAAATTAGTAACAGATTCAAGAATTTTGCTGTACTGAATTTTATAAAAATCTTACCAAATATTATGAACTAGCTACTTTAATTTTGCATATATATAATATTGAAAATTCTAGTCCATACTCCATACAAATAGCTTTTTGATGCTTATAAAAAGGTGGTGGGATCAACCTGTCTGCCCTCTCTGAATAAATTTGCCAATGCTGCCTTCTCTGAATATGTTTTCCAAGTTTATGATTAACTGTTCTGAAGATTGAAATGAGTACAAGCATATTAATTGTATTCACATGTGTCACACTGATACATATATAAATATACTCTCAAATAGGAGTAAAATTGTTTCTGTTGTTATATCATATGTTTGGTTATGGTTGTTCAATCTGGTATAGATGTTCCAAGAAAATGGGGCCTGTACTCCATCCAAGAATCATGTGAATGTCCTTATTATTTCTTCTGCAACGTGTGGAAAACAGACATCAAATATAGTTATGTCATGGGTCATGACAATCAATACCTAGCTTGAATCAGCCCATCTGGTAAAACAATTATTCTATGTCTTCGCATCGTTCAATGAAGTTTATTTTGATGATCGAGAAATTCACCTCGAGCCAACCATTTGGATCAGTTGCAACCTTAGAAGCTCCGGGATAATGACTACGCCCTTTTACCCTTCTCCACTTTATTACTAGTTATGGTTCATTTGGTGTACGGACTAAATCCAGATTCGTATCAAGATGTTTCACATTGACGGATAAAATGTTTGTTAAATTTGACAAAATTCAAAGATGAATTAATGTGAAAATTTGGTAGCTAGGAAGATAATTCTTCATTGGTACAAAAGTCAAGATAGTAACTTTGTAGGTGAAATTTAGGTAAATCATAAAATGGTTTCACAAGTTAAACCTTGACATTTTGACACATTGTGATATCATGGATGACATCAATATAGGAAGTATTCACTCCTATAAATAGATAGCTCTTAATTCATTTGTAAAACGTACACCTCTCACTTGTGTTCTCATCTCAAAGGCATTTGACCTTCTTTCTCTCTTGTAGTATTTCACTTGTACTCTTTTGGAGTGAAATAAATATTGGTTGGTTATGTCCAAGGAGTAGGCAAAGGAAAATAAAATTTTGCCAAATCTCGTTAATTTCTGGTGTTCCTTTTATTGTTGTCTCATTTACTATTTATTAGCTACCTTTAGATATAACAGTTATGATTTCATCACACTCTATATATTCGGCTTCTGCAACAATGTTTCCTAACAAAGATAATACTGTACCCAGAGGGATTCGAACCTAAGACCTCTGATTAAGGATGAATGAGTAGTTAACACTACACCACAACTCTTGTTGGTCACCTATAACGACTTGCCCAGATATAAAATTAAAATAGAAAGAAGTTCCTGATTTACCTCCAGAGGAGGAGCAAGGTGGGGGTTTGTGGGTTTGGACAACCACTAGCTTTTCCGTAGACCCTGTATTTATATTTGAAAATTTAGTAGATACATATGAAATTGATTGATAGCTCAAAGGGCGATGAAAATATTTTCACATTAGTGTTGTGGGTTCAAACTCCATAATAAAAATAAATAAAAAATCTGAAAGCTCTGGAAAAAGAGATCGAGGAGGCTTAGTGCAGAAAGGCATCAGTAAGTGAGGAGGGAACAGAGGCACAGAGCATTAAATTGATTGAGTCCAAATATGAAAACATTAGTATGTATTTTTATGTTAAAGTAAAAGGAAGATGGTGAAGGCTGGTGTCGTTGCTCAAAGAAATAGGGAGGCAACGACAAGTACGTACACTGCACACATACTGTACTCCATTACTCCTATTACCACTACTTTAATTTCTCTTCTGTAATGCACTTACCTGAATTCTAAATTTCAGAGATAAGATGTATTCAAAATGTGAGACTCTGCTTCTTTTCTTTCTTCATACTTCATATCCTTATTAATCTTTACAAAATTATTTTTCTACCTAGGACCACACCTTTCATTCACTTGTTTTTCTTTCTCATTTTTCAGATATTTATCGTCACAATGTAAATTTACAGTTTAAGTTTGAGTTAGACTCAAGTCCAACATATACTTCTACTTGAATGGATTTGCCTTCATAGATAGTCATTTCCAAATATTATTATACTTTCTTTTTGACTCTCATAAAATGAGGTAAATTTTACATATCTTTATTTAAGATTACAAGATTTTAAAATCTTTTTTAATTTTTAAGTTCCATGTAAAGTCGAAACCAAATGAATTGAAATGGAGGGAGAGTAATAGATTCTCATATAAGGTTTGTTGATGTGCATAACTCAATGTCGCATAAGTCAAATTTATGTATTGAAAACTAAGGCGATTCAAAAAGAAGTACCAAAGGTTTAATGGACAGTAATAATTTTAACAAATCTGATCACGTGATAATGTGTTTAGAAATATGACTATATAACAACGGTGGAACTTTAAAATGATTTTACGTGCCTAACTTAAATTAATATCGTGCCAACAATGTGTATACTTAGGAAATTACCGACATCTTTAAAAGATATAAAGGATTACAGCTCTTTAGACAAAAGTAGATCTTAATTCCTCTAACAACCAAGGCACCAACTTCATCATAAAATGAGTTTTAAATAAAGATTTAAACAATAACTTCCTCTATAATGGGCAGTAAATTCTTCAATTTAATTTGTTGTTTCGATCTAAATACGACCCAACTAGATATTCTATATTTATCCTTTTTCCCCTACAAAAGTTTCAATTAGAAGTTATTCTCCTATCATATGCCAAAAAGATTATGACGTTTTCCATATAACTTGCTACAATTTATTAATAGTATCATTATTTCAATCTAAGTCCTCTAACTAAGCAAAATAAACTCCATAAAAGAATTACTTAATATATATAAATAATTTATGATCTAAATTCATGAGCTAACAATTAGTAATGTTCAATTTTCACCCAACTTCTATGTAGACTTGTACTATGTGCAGCAACAGTTGTACCTAACTTTTTTGTAAAATGGGTACCTTATAGCTTTGTAGGAGCCTATATATATGAAGATTGGGAATGTGCTATTACTATCATTTTTCTTCTTTTATTTTTTTCTTCTCTCTGTTGCAGCTCAGAAAGCAAAGTGCTCTGTTTTCATACATTCTGACTGAACAAAATTAAACAAGTCAAGTCGCTCTCACTTTCGCCTTTCACTTTATTGCCGCTTAATTCATACCAGTAGTACTATACTTCAACTGATTAACAAAAGATTAAATGGAATTCGATCTACAGAATCCATTAACGGGCTTCGAAGAATACAATTTCGACTCCGTTTCAGCTCTCTTTGCCAACGAGTCCGATCACATGCCGTCGTTTCTCGACTTCAAATCTACTGATGTTCGCTATTCCATTCGCCGTCATTCTGTTTTCCTTATTTCTCAAGTAAACACTCTTCATAATTTTGTACTGCTTTCGTCCTACTCAGTTCTGCATTTAATTGAACTATGTTAACTTTTCTACAAATGAAAATTTTATCAATAGTATAGTAATTTGTAGTTAATTGTACGTCTCATTGGTTGTGATTTTTGCAGGTACAAAGTTCTTACAAATTTGATGGCTATATTGCCTACCTCGCCGTCAATTACATTGATCGTTTTCTCTCCAAACAAGCAGTTCTGGTAAACGGATTTCATTTCATTCTCATAGAAGTGTAATGAAATTGTTGAAAATCTGCTGAGAATTGTATGAAACTTACTTCAGGAGAATAAGCCATGGATTGTACGGATTCTCGTCATTGTTAGCCTTTCTCTTGCCGCAAAAATGAGGAACGTCGATTTATCACTGTCCGATATTCAGGTAAACTGTGAGTCAATATTGTACAGTATAATTTCATCTCGACTTCTCATCATTGCTAAAATTTCGATTCAATACGACTTAGTTTGAAAACTGTAACAGAGAGATGTAGGTTTAAATTTTGACGCTCAATCGATTCACCGCATGGAATCGCTGATTCTCGATACTCTCAAGTGGAGACTAAGATCCATCACGCCTTTCTCGTTTCTGCATTTCTTCAATTCGTTTTTTAAACTCGGCGACCAGTCTCTGACTCAGTCTCTTAAACAACGAGCTTCAGATATCATCTTCAGTACTCAATACGGTATTGTTAATTCTCCAAATTTCAAAATTATGTTATTAGTTAGGTAATAAATGCTGTCTTAACCATTGATTAATGCCCGGCATGTTTACAATTTACTGCAGAAATTAAGCTTTTTGAGTACAAACCGTCAATAATAGCAGCATCGGCGCTTCTGTGTGCAGCTGAGGAGTTGATTCCCTTGCAATTTTCTTCTTGCTTAGCTGCAATTTCAGAAAGCCAATACTCAAATAAAGTAAGTCTTCTTTAAATGTGCTTCCTTCTTCCTTGCTCTGTTTTATAAGATACATTTACTATTATTGGATTTTTTGACTGACTTTTCCTAATATTCCAAATACTTTATAGTAGTACATTAGTTTAGGTGTAATTTCTAAATGATAATATAAATAAGAACCAAATCGTTATTCTAAACAATTAAGACCAAAAACTACTACTACCATTATTTTTCTTATATTTTAAGTACAGTTTTTTCTCCATTTGTCATTTTTGTTAGTAGTACTTTCTTCTTTTATTTGCAATTCTAACTGAGGAATTATACTCAACGTTAGGAGGAACTTATGAATGCTTTGGCTGTAATGCGGGAAATGCTGATAGAAGGGAGGGACTATTGTAGTATGTTGACGCCAAAAAATGTTCTGGAGTGTGAACATACAAGCTCTCAATGTGAGACTCACACAAATCAGGATAGGGACACCATCAAAAAGCAGAAATTGAGCAATTTAAGGGATGATCAAACGTTCCAGATTTCTCAGGTTCAATGGTGCTAAGATAGTAAGACAGTGTACCAGCGTCCCTATTTTGTTTTCATTGATTTTGTTGCCTTGTGCATAGCAATTTTGTTCGAGTGGGAACAGATTAGTGGAGGACCTTTGAATGAATTGAACTCTAAACTAAAGCAGAGCAGTGTAGAATTGCAACGAATTAGATGCACAATCTCTATAGGTTCCACTATTCGCATAATTGTGTAGAGAAAATTCGCTCATTGTACTTTTATGTTATAGACTATTCAAAAGAATCTTTGTTCTTTGGAACCGAACAAAGATAAGGGAGGCACTGTGAAGCTGAATATTTACATAAGTTTGTAGTTTTATGTGCAGTCAGTGCCAGTAGAAAAAAAATGGAAAAAAAGAAGCTTACTGTATTTCGCTTTGCCACTTTCCAGTGGGGCTAAGAGTGATGAATAATATGGTTCGAGTGGGGTTTGGAGAGAGGAAACGTTGTTATTATGCAGATTTCAGCTAGGTGTTTGAATTTTGGACAAAAGACATGTTGTCATTAACTTCTTTGAAAGAAACACTACGAGATTATTTTTTTGTTTTCTACAGAGGATGGAGTAAATTTTGGTGTTCTATAGCATAATTCCTTTTTTTCTCCCTCCTAGAGGCGCAGATGTCATGCAACAACCACTTTCTCTATTCCAATCTTGAAGTACATTCGTTATTTACTAACGGAATTCAGTAGAAATGTCGGTCTTTGTTTAAACAACTGTTCCAGCAGTTTTTGTTTCTTAATCGCTGTAATTTGCAATCACTCTTCAGATACAGTAAAAGTTGTGAAAGTCACAAAATTATGCATGCCTATGGGTCAACCCAAATGATTCACATCCACAGTAACATAACGTTGCCTTTACAGAGGTTACAAAATCATTATCTACACTCAAAGAGGTCCCAGGGCATCTTATTTTCTGAAATTCATAATCAACCATTTCTAAACCTGTTTGTATTCTGCATATAGCTACTCTTTCAGCTTTGCTGTCCCTCTGTTACATATGACTTACAACAAGACTAATACAAAAGATGACACCCTCAGCTACCAGGCACTGGTAAAAGCTTAAAGGATTGTAGGTACTTGGGGCTCTTTCCTTACCCGTTATTTTGCACCACTCGGATATCTGAAATAAGTCACTATATGATAAGTGCAATTAAGGGCTCTTCATATGACTTAGTGCTAAATATTACTTGGATTTGCCAGTCTTCCACATTGAACCTTTCCTGTGATAAGGGCTATGGCTCAAACCAACACTAATTTGGGAAATTCTAGATTGAAAAGCAGCACTACCACAGATAGGAGATGTCAGTTGAATTCTTCAGGACATCCAGCAAAACCAAGAGATTCTACTTGAAGTTTATTGGAATCTTTACTCTTTAAACTTCCAAATATTGGAAAGTGAGATGGCGTTCAAAAGTGATATTCCACTTGTTGCCAAGTGTGCACTAGTATCATTGTGTGTTTCTTGAACCAAGAATACTACTTTTCGTTGTCAGTTCTTCCAGGTAGGCCGCAAATGTTGACAAACTGACAATAAGAAAATCTGACACTTCTTTACTTACAGATAACCATGCCTAGGAGAAAAAAACATTTAACTTTGAAACTCTCTCATGTTAATGTAGAAGTGTAATATCATGTAGCATAGATTCTTTTTAAGGGGATTAGAAGGGTTAAGTACTATGAAGACATTATACATTCTGTGATACAATAAGCAAAGAGAAAAAATATGCATCTAATATGTACATTTACTCATCAAATATTTACTGGTTGTAAAGTCCCTTTAAAAATCTTAGCGTGACTATTATGAGATACCGACATAGCCAGATCTTTGAATTTCGTAATCTGCCGGATGACAACTATAAATAAGAATACAATTATAAGACCTAAAACCACCATACATAATGAGCTCCACAGGTATTTCCTACACCTAGAAAACCTACTCTGCTTAATATTGGTTTTCAATGAGTGAAGAACAAAGCACACCTATTTCCTACACCTGGAAATCCTAGAAATTTAAAGCAGAAAATATCAATGCATGTCTTTATTACAGAAACATCTATTAATTTTACAAATCAGTGCACTCAACATAGAATGCTCATTTTTCAAGAAGAGGAGGTTTTTTCGGATCAATATAAAATTCCTTTCTTCTTCCTTCAGTTAATAACATTTGAATCCAAATTCTTGATTAACATCCAAATAACAGCGGGAGAACATAAAAAGTTCAGCAGAACAAAATTGAAGTATCTGCAAATTTCTGTGGGTAAGCAGGAAATACCTGAACAAATTGTTGCTGAATATGATGATGATTCCTCAATTCAATACTTCAGAAGGTGCCTATCTAGCTTTCAACCAGTTAGAGAAATCAGTTCCACCTCAGTCGTGACTTTCCACCTTTGTTCCAGATATGGTCCATCCATGTGGTGTGGTTATTCTATATCAGAATAATAAAATGTTTTACATAATTAACATGAGGTAACAACTTGGTAGAGTTATCTATCATTCAGATCACCAGTAATCTCCACATGAACACACTCCATCCTTAAAATGGTGGAAACGGTGCATATCACGTACAATAATTTCTCGTTTCATGACAAGCGAGATGTACTTTGTTGCACTATGGCAGTCACCACAAACCCGGAGATTTTTCCTGATGTGAATAGTTGTACCAGCACTTGTATTTAAAAGCCCAAATGCAATAGCAAGCTTCTCACTGTGGCTCTTTAGCAATTGCTCCTGAACAACATCTTCCACATCGTGAATTGAATCAGTATCAGGTATATATCCAGCAGCTTTAATCCTATCAAACAGTTTCTCAAGGTAAGCATAGATCTTCTCTGACTGAGGATGGCTAGTGCTTCCTGAGTAGAATGTGTGGACCTCATTTCTCAAATCAACTAGACTCCATCCAGGTGTCTTTTGAATACCTTTTCTTTCCATCATAGTTCTGACTTTAGCAACTTTATGCCATATTGAAGCCGTGGCGTACATATTAGCAAGAAGCACATGATATCCACCATCATCGGGATCTAGCTCAAATAGCTTGTCTGCTGCCTTCTCCCCCAAATCTACATTTTTGTGAATCTTGCAAGCTCCCAACATTGCACCATAGACATTGAGTCCTGGTCTGATAGGCATATTATCAATGAAGTTCCAAGCCTCACTCAGCCGACCAGCTCGACCAATTAGGTCAACCATTGCCCCATAATGGTCCATTGAAGGCTCCAAGGTGTATTCTTCCCTCATGATCGTGAAATAGTTGTGCCCCTTCTCTACAAAGCCAGAGTGGCTGCAAGCTGAGATGACACAGAGAAATGTTATGTCGTTAGGCTCTACATGCCCCTTTCGCATTTCCTCAAATAATTCAACAGCTTCCTTTCCAAAGCCATGTGTGCCATATCCATCTATCATGGCATTCCATGTTGTAACATGCCTATCATCCATCATGTCAAATAGCTTTCTTGCTGTGTGAACTGCTCCACATTTTGCATACATGTCAACAAGTGCAGTGGCTACAAAAACATTCCTGTTCAAACAAGTTCTTACAGCAAATCCATGTATCCACTTAGCTTGGCGCAATACTGATAACTCAGCAAGAGCAGTAACAACACTTACCATTGTAAATGAATCAGGTTTGATGCTCTGCAGATGCATTTTACAAAAATGAGTTAATGCATCCATTACGCATCCATTTTGTGCATAGCCCAATATCATAGCATTCCATGAGACTAGTGTTTTTCCTTTCAAGTGTTCAAACAATTCAGCTGCAATATCCACTCTTTGGCACTTGCAATACATTGAAATCAACGAGTTAACAACTGCAACATTAGAACCAAGACCTAGTTGGTTAACTGATTTGTGAACATATTGTCCAAGCTCAATATTCCTTGATTCAGCACACGCATGTAAAGCGCTCATAATAGTCACATTTGTCGGTTTGAATCCTTCATCCAACGTTCTCTGAAAGATGATAAGAGCTTCATCATAATATCCATTCCGTGCATATCCATCTATCATAGCATTCAACGATACAACCGTCTTAGAATCCATCTTATCAAAAACCAACCTAGCAGTACCCACTGACCCACATTTAGCATACATATCGACCAAAGCAGTCGAAACATTCACAAGCGACTCAAAACCATTTCTAAAAACATATCCATGAATCGACTTCCCCATTTGCAAGGACCCAATTGCACCACAAGCAGGCAAAATGGACACAATCGTAACCGAATCCGGCCTATTACATCCTTCCTCTTGCATCCTTAGAACCAACTCCAACGCTCTCTTTGACATCCCATTTTGTGCATATCCTGAAATAACCGTATTCCAACAAACCAAATCCCTCTCAGGCATTCTATCAAACATCTTATATGCATCACCAACCATCCCACATTTAGCATAAAGATTCACAACACTAGTCATCGCAAACAAACTATCTGAAAACCCATGAAGAATCAACTGCGCATGTACCTGTTTACCCTTCACAACATCAGAATTATCTGCACAAGCTTTTAACAAATAGCTAAAATTGTATATTACCGGAGTTACATCATCATATCTCAAACGAGAGTAAAAAGCCAAAGAAGAATCCAAATTAGAGTGATGGGTATGGCCTTTTAGCATCGTATGATACATGGGGTCAACTTTGAGTTTAGCAAATTCAAAGACTTTGGTGGCATCATTAAGGCTACCATATTTGGTGAATAAGCTAACTAATTTTGTTTCAAAAAGGTGTTCTTTATAGAGACCGTTTTTGATAATGTGAGGGAGAATTTGGTGAAGCTCTTTCATGGAATTGCAGAGTTCCAGGAGGATTGCTGTTGGGTGTTTGTATATATGTGATGGGATGTGGACCCTTTGAGATAGAAACGGCGGCTGCGGAATCGCCGCCGGTGGCGGTGGTGCTGGAGTGATGGAGCGTGCCAACAGCGGGAAACTCATGAAGCTTACTGATTCTTCACTGAAATCTACTGATAGAGTAAAGTACCACTTCCAAAGCGCAGTTTACAATCGAACTGTTATCTCCATTAATATTCATTATCTTTTACTAGCTTTTATTTCTAGCAATGCAATCACTTGAAAGACCTGATTTTTTTTTGGTTCGATCAACCAGTTAACTCTATAAATAGTTTATCCTATGTGATGTAGTGAATGAGGTTGTTCCTTGGTAATTGGATCGTGCGTGGCGTGAATCCAAATTCATCAAGCTTCAATGTGAATATCAAAAATCAGATGAAAAATCCCAAAAAATCTATAAATAGTTTATTTACTCCACCAATGTCTGTCAAAATGATACTAACAAAGCCCTATGTTAATTACTTTTAAGGGGTTGTCCATGATTCCACCTTTTAACATAAAATTCATCAGGTACATTAGAAATGATTAGAGAAAGGTAAAGAAAACCAAGACTAAAAGGAGTATATTATACAATGTAAATTGAACCACAACATTAACAAATGAGAAATCTAGTAAGTAGGATCAAGAAGAGAATTCTTCTCTCCATGAATTTAGTTCACCTGACAAGTAGAATCTCTTCATTCTTTGACTCAATTGAATATTTACATACGAAAGCTTGTGCTCTTCCTAAAAAAAAAAAACGAACTTCAACTATGTTATTAATACGCAACTGCCTCCCTCATTTCTTTTTGGAAGCATTTGCTTATTATTACATATATATATATAATATATATACAACATTGCTTGCAAGTTTCCTATTTGCAATACATTTTTAAAATTGGAAGCACATCTTTCTGAAGCATTTTGCCACTTTGACGCTGGAAAATGCCTTGCTTCCAAAAAACAGCCGGCATTCTGTGCCTCAGCTTGCATGCCATAACCTATACGAGATTCTACCCTTGTATGTATGGGCAAGTTTAATGAAATTCTTCCATTCTGGAAAAAGAATGTTGCTAATTCTGGACCGCGCTTGTAGGCTTGGCTTTTCATGGGAGAGAACAATGTGAAGGATGCTCTACTCTAGAATTAACAGCTACCCGTATTGTCATTCTTTTTCGTGTCCTAAGCCCTCTGCAGAGTTATGGTTCAGGACTTTGTTGACACAATAGCAGGCGGACTTAGTTCAAATGGAGTCTTGCCAAGTTCAGAATAACTTCCTACGCATATGGTATCACCTCTACCATGCCATATGCCATCTTGGACATTGTTCATCTCTAATGTTCTAGCTTCCTGTTCAATAAAACAACAAGAATTCAAAATCGATTAACAAAGCAAAATATGCCATCAAACTTCACAAACTACAGATCCCGATTGACTTAGATTGTGTTTTTCTGAGTCAATCTACTTATTCAGCTTCTCTTGGGACCGAGGGGTGAGAAAAAGCAACAAGCAACTTCACCCGACCAGGCAAAGAAACTCTACTTTGTTGTTATTTAATGCAGGTTGAATAATAGAACGAACCTGAGATAAGGTGCAGCATGGACAGGTTAAATGGAAGATGCAATCATCCAAAGAACTATCACCCTGAAGAAGTATTAAAAGAGCAAGAGTTATCACAACAGTTAAAGAAAAACAATAATAGATGCAAGTAAAATACTGTTGTCCTTCCAAATATGTTACCACTCATCAGCATTTCAGTAGCTCAAAATACAAGAGAAGATGTAAAAACCAATAAAGAGGGTAGGTTAAGAAGAAAAAACCGAAGATAGATTATTATTTATAAAAACTGGACTGCAGAGAAACCATTACTAAAACTAGAGAATAACAAGCTATACGATAATTCAACCAATTCCCACACATAGTTTGTGCAACTCTAGGAATATGATCAAACAGGAAGAACTGAAAAGTAGCAGTAAAAGCGAAAATAGGGATTAAAGTACTCACTCTGATATTGAACTTGTTTCTCATTTTTGTGCGGTGATAACCCATATATACTCCAACTAAGATTATAAAAGCACCACCAACATATAAAAAGCAGTGCTTCTTTGTGACAATGAACGCCAGAATGCTTAGGAGAGCAACAAGAGTGAGAATCAAATAAATAGAGCCCTGCAGACCAGTATAAATCTGTTTCAGTACACGAGTATTTTATGGAAAGCTGACAAATCAATGTTAAAGTACGAAGCAGTAAAATTTTCTTCAGTTCCAATCTAATCTCGCCAACATTTTAAAAACAGGTAACATTAAACATTTATACCAGACATTGTGTAATGAAACTAAGAGTGCAATATATTTCTTTCCACATTAATATGTATATAATGAACAATCATTAAGACCCTTCTAGTCCTAACCAATCTATGTTGACCAAGTAAATTAACAATATAAGATAGATTGCTGCGAACTAGTAAAACATAATTTAAAGAGGAGATAGCAAATCACTATAACAGAAACAAATTTAAAGATGACTTTGACCACGAGGGATCGCCAAGAACTCGAGGGGGTGGGTAGGTCAACAACTAGTACGGATTTAAATGTGAAAAATATTGACCTGAAGAAAGCAGGAACCGAAACCAGCACGTTTCATATTCTTTCCAAATCTGTACCAGGGGCAGCTGCAATACATGAAGAAAAATTAAAATCAGCACCATAATCCCAACCACTTAATTGATGATGAATTAAGAACAAGGGCAAATGTTCATTTGCAAGTAAAGCATTCAACTTTTAAGTAGGAAAGGAATTGTTCAACAATAAGTCAAATTTGGCTGACTATTAATAGAGGATAATAAGTAATGGTTCTGAAATCAATTGCACATTCTCAAAAAGGTTTGCCTTACAATTTTGAAGCCAACAATTTCACAAAAGGAAATGACAAGAAAAAGCCAATCCTGGATTTTCAAACGCAAACCAAAATTAGAAACTAAAAATTAAAAAATCAATCAATCAACCACCCTCTATCTCTAACCGGTGCATGTCGGATTCTCCAAAAGTACTTGCGGCATCAAAAGTGAAGAGTGCACGAAACTTAGCTTGAAACTGAAAGGCTACAGCGCCTTTTTCACCGGCCGGCGGTGGAAGGGAGATCAGCTCCCAGTTTTCCACCGGCCGGCGGGGAGAGAGAAACAAACCAAGTTTTTAATGTTTTTGAAGTTCCATCAACAAAACCAAAGAAACGAAAAAAAGTACAAATGGAGGACCAGGTTACTCTAACACACAAGAAAAGTAATAAAATTTTAACCAATACCATAACCGAAATGTCTAAAATCCAAAACCCACATAGGAAAATGATGGGAAAACAAATAACAGCTAGAAAAAAGAGGAAAAAACTTTACCAAACAGACTGAACAGCAATTCGACGGTCGTCAAGACAATCACAAAAAAGCTCTCCTTCCCACATCCTCAAAACCCCTCCACCATAATCATAACCCATAGCATTTTCTTCATCCCCATTCAAATTCAACTTCACCCACTGCCCCTTTTGTGCTTGCATCGCCACCGTGGAACACAACAAATCAAAATCCACCACCGTCACCCCTTCCGACAACAACCTCTGCCCCTCTCCCTCTTCCTCCTCCTCCCCTCCTCTTGCTTTCTCCGCCGCCATTTCTCTCTTTTCAAACACATCCATTATCTGGGTGCTCTCTTCCGAAAAATTGCTCCTTCCTATAAAAAGTTTATATAACGAACAGAGTATAATTGTGGATTAAAGCGAAATATTTGGGCCGAGTAGAACGGAAGAGATATATATAGATGATTAAAATAGTTGAGATCGAGACACAGTTTTTTTATATATATATATAAAGAGTAATAAGGGATATTGTGGAACATAATTATAGTGTATTTTATTTTTAGATTAGAGGAGGATATGGTGGCTCGATAATTGGTGGCGATTTTATTATTGCCAATAAAAAAAGGTATTTTGGTTGGCGCGAGAAATAATGATGGTGGGCCCGACGGTACAGCTGGTGACACGGATATAGCTTTTGAGGGATTTTTACTTGCCAAGTTAACGGTCAAAATTATTGTACTACTAACATTATTTATTAACGCATCATTGGGAGAAAAAACAAAAAGGTATAATACATATATATTTCATTTATTAGCCCAAACTATATGTTTCAATTAAATATCTTTTAACACGTGATAAATATTCTTATAAACATTTCAAACTAAAAATTCAAAAAAGGTTATGTGTGAGTAAATAAGTTTACCATTTATAATGGATCCAGCTCCCCTCTCCATTACCCCTTCCCTCCATTTCGTCAAGTGCACGTCTAGATTAGAGACATGTGTCATATTTAAAGTTTAAAGGTCAATATTATATCATATGAATAAATATCATAACCATTGTTAAGTCAACTAATTTTAGAAAACTATTCTCCAAATTTGGTAAGAATTACAATATATTCCATACAAAATTTGATATTTATTAATATCTTTAACTTCATCTTTTATTTTTAATTTACAATTTTAACATTTAAATACAAAAATATAATATGAAATTAGTAATTATAACTCAAAAGTCAATCAACTATAGATATTTTACTTATAGAAAGTCATTCAACTATTGATATTTCACTTAAAAAGTCACCCAATCAATTTGAATATATTTTTTGTTGAAATCTAATTTTATTTTAAACTATTTTTATTATAAGAAATAAGAAGATATCTATTTTATTTATCTTACTAATCCACTCCAATTATTTAAATTTTTTTTTTTTTTTTTGAAAAACGTACTGTAGCAATAGATAAAAAAAAATCATTTTCCGTTCTAGCAATTGTTTAGTAGAATTAAATAAGGTGAAAATGATCCAAAAAAAGGAGAATATTGGAATTGATCAGAAGTAATCAAAAAAACGCACAATAACAATCTCCATAATTCGCGAGGAAAGTGCCTAATAGAAATATTTTATCATATGTCTAAGTTCGAGTTGTGGAAATAACTTTTTACAATAGACCATTGTGTTATGACTTTTTTTAGACCCCACACATAGCGAAAGTTTAATGTATTGAATTGTTTTTTTTTTCCAGATGCTCATTTGAAACATGTCATAATTTGAATGTTTGTCGATGTATTTGAGCCAAAAAGATATTAATGCATCATGTGAATTGTTGTATTAACAAGAGTATTAATTTAGTCTTATGATCATGATTATTTTTTTTGTTTATTCAATAAAAAAAGTCAACTATATATAATAAGTGAACTTAATTAGGAAATGACTGAGAACGAACTTGTTGCTAGTATAATTCTAATACGATATTGTATTACGTTTGGTTGTAAGATTTAATAAAAATTGCAGTGAACTTTTAAAGTCCTGGACCATTTCAAATGATATTAATAATTATTCGGACAACTGAATAAATAGGTTAATTATAAGTTGAAAGGGGTTGACTTAAGTGTGAATTGTGAGCCAGCCTACGTTGCACCTACTATTAGCTGTATTTTTTTAATTATTATATATGCTTGGTGGGCGTTGTGCTAATTAATAAGATTATTATTGAGGTCTCAATCATTATTTCTCATCAACTAAATGGTCTTTGATTTCCTTGATTATAAATTATAAATTATTAATTTGTAACACCAATAATTTATTACTGGATCCTTTTTGAGATAAAGTTTAGATTATAATTTTGTCTATACATGAAAGTGGGATCAGGAATATTATGGATAATGAATTAATTAACTTGTAGTATTCAAATAATTGTGTTAGTTGTAGATAATGATATAATTCTTATTTTGTATATTTGATTTGTTTCGACGAGGATGGGAAGATAATATGAAACTTTATGATTTTACTCATGGAAACACATTCTAATTAAGAAAATGTTAGTTGATAAGTTTTACTGTTCATTATAATGGTCTAATTGAGAAAATAGTTAAAGCCTATGAATTATATAAGACTAATTAAAATATTTTATAAAAGATTACTAAGTGACCCATCGAGCTAATTCAATATCAAATAAGTTACAGCTCTAGCCTCTAAGGAAAGTTAGAAGCAACAAATTCAATCGAGTTCATCACACATGATTCAATTTTCAAGTATATTTGTATATTACTATATTTGATAAAAAGAACACATTAATTTTAAATCTTAAATTAATCGGGTTTTATTTCAACCAAGAAACAGGATGAACCCAACAAGAGGGAAATGAACAAAGAAACAAACCCGAAAGCAAAGAAAACGTTTTGACAAGTAAATGATCCTTTCACGTAATACAACTAACTTGCCAGACCCTATTTTGTAGATTTCTGTTCACAAAAGAAAACGTCTCTTTTTCTATTTTCAGTTATGATACAAATTAAATTTCGTCTCAACGTTACATTCTTGTTTGATGAATTTTCACTTTTTCAACAATCGAATATAGCATAAGTACTCATCTTAACAAAAAATACGTTTTCTTAAAAAATCATTAAATATAATGCATAATTTATGAAACTATCTTTAATTGATAGACGGCTCCTGAAAATTGAACACTACTAAGAAGATGGAGTATAAAGGTATAGTTA
>JAJOOR010001250.1:0-21385 GCA_036250505.1 Solanum acaule
ACTTTAATTGCTATTCTAACCGAATTGAACTTAGATATAGCCAAATCGAGTCAACATTAAAATAAGATGAATAATTATCGATTAATTATTTGAGCTTCATAATTTAAAACAAGACAAAATAATTATTAAGACTTATTCATTATTTAAAATAGAGAACTAATTATAGAAAATCATAAAATTCACTAATTCAAAGAAATAATTGTGTAATTATGCTAAACATTATTTTTAGGCTATTTATTAAGTATTTGTATAAAAGATGAAAATTATATAAACCAACATGTAAAATTATATAATTATTTCTAAAAAAAAAAAAAACATTAATAAAAACTAACCAAAACTAATTAGAAAGAGATTTTAAAATATATTTTTTTTAGGATTTTTCAAGACGATTATTTCAAATTGTTTGAAATTTAAGAAGCTCGATGATTAATTTATATTGTGGAGGGTCAAAATTGGGTGTCAACAGAACCTATGTATTAGTACAAGATATGGGACTTGGGCCTAGCCAAAGGAGTCACTCGGTCATGTCATGCCCTAGATCAAGAACGACATCGATAGAGCACAATTGGGGTGATATATTCCATGTACATGTATGGAATCTAAATCTAACCTAACTTCAAAAACTAGCTTCAAAGGGTTATAAATATCTCACACATTACAACTTTCTATACTACTTAATTACACATACAAAGGGTATAAATATAATTTAGTTATTCTTAACGGATTAACAATCAATGTGATAAAAAAATTTTGAGTAATTCATACCGCATACTATTGAACCATTAATTATAAGTTTCAATTCATCCATCAAACGTTAATAAACCATTACAGTATGAAGAAAAGAAGTTCCTGATATATAAAGGTTGCGGCCTCAATTTTATCAACGAACTTTGATTCTAATAAATAAAATATATATTAATAGTGCACCCATAAAAAATATAGTAGTGTCATTGTGCTACTGGTAAAATTTATACATATATTAAAATGAACAAGTAACAAATAAAAATATATTAGATAAATAAAAACGAATGAAGGAATTACTTTACTATAAAATTAAATTGGAGAGCTCAACTCAAACACTAGAATATTAATTAGGTGGGAGAATACGCTCAATCAACCTAAAAGGGATCTTTGAACTTTGAAGTTTGGCGTTTAATGGAAGTTTTTATTTGCTTTGATTTATTATTAATCATTAGAGTTTTATTTGATTCATAAATTTTAGTTTTTTTTCTAATATATTTGAATTACTTGAGTTTATATTATATAGAGTGATCATCATTTGTATTTGCATGGTGTTTTTGACAAAAAGTAAAGACAACTAAAAGTACTCCCTCCGTTCTTTATTTAGTAGTCATGATTTTCTTTTTTAGTACTCTCTCTGTTTCACAAAGAGTGACCTGGTTTAACTTGACACAAAATTTTAGAAAATAAATAAGACTTTTGAATCTTGTGGCTTTAAACATGCCACGTGGAAAACTGAAATTAAAATGTTATCAAAGGAGGAAGGAGGTCATTCTTTTTGAAACGGAGGGAGTAATATATTTTTTCTAATGCACTCTATCAACTATCTCTTAAACATTTATGTCATTTAGCTCAAAAAGTAACGCAAGAATAGTGGCATGTACATTAATATTGAAACAATACTTCCTCCGTCCCTATTTAGTTGTCCACTTTAGAAATGGCACACAGATTAAGGTAACAATGATTAGCATAGTGAAGTTACAATTTTACCCTTATAGTACAATTTACTTTCAAAATAAATTCACTCAAGATAACTAATCAATGTTGGAAAGTTCATAAGTTTATTTACTTTATTTATGACAACTTTTCACTTTAAATAAGGGTATAATAAGAAAAAATTTGTTGTCCTTTCTTGATTTGTCAAAATGGACAATTAAATAGGGACAACTAAAAAAGAAAATATGGACAACTAAATAGAGACGGATGGAGTAATATATAAATTCTCAATAAAGTAAAAGAACAGAATTTGAAAACTTTGTATTCCCAACTCCATCCATTTAATAATCATTTGATAAAGTGTATAAGGGTAATGCTTGATGTATTATTAATGATCACACCAATAATGCTTAATATTGTGCTTATAATAAAATTCTTTTCATTAATATTTATATCATGTTTTTTTTATGGGAAAAGGGTCAAAAATACCCCTCAACTTTGTTTATTGTTTGACTTTACCCTCGCCATTAAAATGAAGTTAATTTTACCCTTCCCGTTACTAATTTCACCAAATTTACCCCTCAATTGACGGAAATCCCCAAATTGACTCAATTTAACCCAAATTTTTAAAGAAGACCCATTCCCCATTTTAAACCCAATGCCCGACCCATCCAAAGTTGAGGGGTACTTTTGACCCTTTGCCTTCAATTGGATGAAAAATCCAAATCAACTAAAATTACCCAATTTCAAGTAATTGACCTGATTTTCTCTTTTAATCCGAACCCGACCCATTTATATCAAATTAGAACCCTAAACCCATCTCTCTAATCTTCTCCATCTCCTTCTTCTATTGAAACACATACTACTAAAATTGACAGCAAATGTTCTGTAGTTAAACTCATGCATATTTGTCCTTCCAACTAAAATTACACCACTATTTCGTAATTTCGACATAGAAACCTCATCTGCCTTCACCTGGCAAACCTCATGAAACCATTTAGAACCACCTGTACTTTTTAACAGGGAAAAATGTTTAGCTAATGACAGAGATATTTACGGAGGAAATATGAAGTTAAACAAATACCCGGATGAAAATAGCAATCAATGTCATCTTTGACTGCAAAGAAAATCCCATCTAAGATTGACAGTGGGTTTCCTCCATGACCACATTCAATAGAGGAAGTATATGAAGAAGATTAGAGAGATTTAGCACACTAGTGTGGTCGGAGCTTGGAGCTCGTTCAATCATCGGATTTTGCTTTCCTGCGGGCAGATCTGAAACTATGATATTGCTTGCTTGTTGAGCCTAGCCGGATATGAAGTTGTGGTTGTTGTTTTCGAGCCTTGATTCTCGCCCGATTGTGTTGTTGGTTTGATCTGTTAGCGGTGCTTCAGTTGTTTTCCGATGAGGTTTTGGTTGGGGTTTTGTTGGTTGGTTGTTTGGAGGTCGGAGAACTGGTGGTCTGGTGGTCATTTGCTGGTTGTTTTAGCTTGGGTGATGGAGGTCTGGGTTCTGGTGGGCTGGAGTGTGGTTTTACCACTGGATTTTGGCATGGAGAGGGTGGTGTTTAAGAGCTGTTTCAGGTCGGTTTCATGGCTGTTTGAATGATTTTGACGGTGGGTGGTTGCTTAATGTTATTCCAGCTTGGAACTGGCCGGAAATGGAGAAGAAAGATCTTGTTGTCGTCATCGGAAAGTAGAGGAAAATGGGTTTGTTGTTAATGTTTTCTGCTTGATGTCGTTTCTGGTTTTTTTGGGGGTTTTGAGTGGTGGTTTCAGGTGGTCGTTTGGAGGTTGTTTTGGTGGTGTTTCGCTGGAAAACGGAGAAAATGAATGGGGATTGCCGGAGCTTGATTTGGGGTTTTAATTTGGTATAAATGGGTCGGGTTCGGATTAAAAAGAGAAAATATTGGGTTATTTAATTGAAATTGGATAATTTTAGTTGATTTGGATTTTCCATCCAATTGAGGGGTAAAAATGGTGAAATTAGTAACGACAAGGGTAAAAATAACTTCATTTTAACGGTAAGGGCATAGTCAAACAATAAACCAAAGTTGAGGGGTATTTTTGACCCTTTTCCCTTTTTTTATTAAGAGTAATGCTAAATGGCCAGAAAATTTGGCCAGAAATTTAAAAAGTTTATAATATTCTTTTTATTTTAAAATAAATTAATCTTTTTTTATTTTTTAATTAAAAGGTATTAAAGTTAATAGAGTAAAATGTTCAAAAAGCTAAAAAAATAAAAATAAAAAAGAGAAAGAAAAAAAAAACAAATAAGAAAAAAATATATATTATTTTACCATTTTGGCCAAATTCTGGCCAAAAGAATTTTTTCTTTTATTAATTATATACTATATTTTAATATATATTTTTCTAATACACTCAACCAAACAATCTCTTAAATTTATGTCATTTAGCTCAGAATGTATCGCAAGTATAGGGTATGTTCATAACATTAAAACAATATATAAATTCTCAATAAAATAAAAGAACAGAATTTGAAATGTTGAGAAGTTAATTGTTTCAAAAAGAAAAGAGGCAACACTTTGGGAACTACATGAATTGATAAGAAGAATCCTATATCTCCTCAAAGAGTGTTCAAAGTCATGCCAAACAACACATAGAATATACTCTTAACAACACATAGAATATACTCTTACTTCTATTTATATGTCATTATTTTAGATTTTACAGAAGCGAACCCAAAATTTGAAGACTTCAGGTGCATCAATATTATGAGTTGATAAAAATAATAAAATGTGATTTTAGCTAGGATAGAAGCATGGTCGCGTGGGCGGACACGCTCGCTTGTACCAGTAGTACTAATACACTGTTTGGTACATTTTGTGTCTTCTAATTTTTTTAAATAGATACTATATACATCATTTTTACGAAATAAACAAGTGCACCTCCACCGATACATATGAGTACGCCTCTATCATACATTTATTTAGTGTTTTCTTGAAGTAAAGTCATATCAATAAATGAACATAAATTAATAATGTGAACAAGAATATCAAAGAGAGGGAGTAATTAATAACCAAAGCAACATACAGCAAGAGTAAAATTAACCAAACAAGCTAAAGCATGCATATATTTAGTAAAATAAAAACGAACAACTATTATTAGACGGAGGAAATAAGTATATATATATTAACTAATTATCTTCATTTTCATCCTTAATTTGAACATCTTTCAATGGGTTAGGCAGCTTCACATAGATCCCAATACTCTCAATTGTTGAGTCACTGCTATCGATGGTGCCATGAAATCCCCCAAATTCTTTCCCAACTAGAGGAAAATCGAACAAGCTAGGATTCACATCTAGTCTCCCCATAGGAACTCCTGTTGGTGTTAATTTTTATAGCTTTGAAAATTTTGAAGTGCTTACTATTATAATTACCGTAAACACATATGGAAGTAAGAAATTCTGATGGATAATCAAACGCAACTGCCTGAAAGGTTCCGTCAGCATTACCATGAATCTTAGATTTAACTATTTTTCCATTCTCATAGAAAAGGAACTGAAGTGAATTAACACAGATATTTGAAACATAAATCCCAGCCACTTTGACTCGTCCCTTTTCATTCCAAACAGGTCCAGTTTTTACTCCCGATGGTATAATTGAGACCATATCCATATTGTCTCCTTTTTTCTTCTTTTCTTTTTTTCTGCTTATTGATCGATATTTGTATTTTTTAATTGGAAGTGATCAAGCAATATATATAGAGAGAGAGACAAATGAGTTAATTAATTACAATTTGTGACAAATATTAAGGATCATCTATTTTTAGTTAGGACGACGTATAAATAGAAATGTAGGAAATAGTTTTTTAGGTAACTTTTTGCAAAAAAAATTACTCTCTATGTTTACATGTCCAACTTTTCTTTTTTAGTTGTTCTTAATTACTTGTCTATTTTGACAAATCAAGAAATGTTTATTCTCTTTTTACCTATTATACCACAATTAATTACTTCTTGAAAATCTTAAATTTTATAGTTTGGGAGTGACATAACCCTTTTAAGTTACCCAAGAATCATTTATCTCAACAGAAATATTTAAATCTATTATGTTCATTAAACTTGATTTTTTTTTGCATTGTATCCATGGTTATTTGATTTCTCATTACTTTGAAGCATTTTTTATAACAAAATATTTTGGTTTAAATAGTATTGAAAAGTCAAATTAAAAGAATTACTAAATAGAAAGGGAGAAACTAAGCGTCGGAGTACTACTTCAAAATGAAAGATGGTTCGTATACTGTTCCTAATAGTAATTATTTTACGACTCTAAAACTTCTCTCTCTATATATATGTATAATATAATTAATCTTCCAATAATTATAATATAATCTCATTCATAATAATATGAATATGATCAAAGTTGACGCAGCGGGAGGAAATGGGGGAACCATTTGGGATGAAAAGGGACGTGACCAAGTTGCTAAAATCACTTTAACTTATCAACTGTAGCTAATTATCTTAGTAAAACAAACTAGTTTTATCTATACTCTATGGTCATGTAATCAAATTGGTAGGACAACCTCAATCTTGTAATTTTCACTCATCAACCATCAAAGGTTGTAACTGATAAAAATATGAAAAATAAAAATTATGACTTAATTTCTCATTAAATAAAATTTGACATTTAATTGTTGGAGCATTTCTTTCCAATTTTCAATTATAATTTTTCTTAATTGTGTTGAAGCACTTTTCTTCAACTCTTCTTGATGTACTTTGTCAATTTTGAATTTTTGAAATAAATAAATAAATCAATACTCTTTTCATGTACTTTTACTTGTTTATTATATTAAAAATATATTTAATTGACTTTTACTTATTTAAAGTAGAAAACTGCGAGTTAGTAATTGAATTCTCAATGATTAAATTTAGGAAAAAATGACTTAAATACACAACTTATTTTACTATATTTTCTAAAATTTTCTAACATTTGACAAAAATCTCTAATTTACGCGATGTATCAGTCAGATATATCAGTTTGCGCAATGTATCGATCGGATACATTATTTTTCGATATATCAGGATGTTACTTTAAGCGATGTATCAGTCGGATACATCATTCTACACGATGTATCCGGATGTATGCAATGTATCGAAATGTTGAGTGATGTATCCAAAACCAAAATGCTATGTATCAGGACGTTACGAAATGTATGGAAACTGAGATGCGATGTATTAGGAGTTTTGGGATGTATTCAAATTCGGGATTTTTGTAATTTAAAAAAAAGAAGAGTAGGAATAAAATGTAATTAGCTCTTAACACTATGAGATTCACATAAAATCTAATTAAATTTATAATTATAGTATTAGAAAGAGTATTGACAACTCTAATTAATGAAATTAAATAGAAAGTGAGAAACTAAGCGTCTGACTCCTATTTCGAAATTAAAAAGACACAAATACCAACGTACGTGAAGTTGTAACGCTTCCTACTTTCAAAAACTTCATTATAAATTTGAAATTAAAATATACTTCCTCCATTCCATATTAAGTTAATTTTTGAGGTATTTTTTATTTTTCAAATTAACTTAATTGTTCAGTTTTCAAGACTACTTTTAGAGTGCTCTTTCAATTTTACCCTTCATTAGTTAGTATTGAAATTAGTGATTAATTAATATTTAGTTATTTTAATCATAAATTTGACAATAATTAATAAGGGTAAAAATGGAAAACTAAATTCAATTTATGTATTAATCTACTTTTCTTAAAGAGTGTGAAAAACACCTAAAAAATTAACTTAATATGAAATGGAGGGAGTACTTAGTTATAACATCTTCCAATTATAATCTCATATACTTTAATAATATGGCTATGATCACAGTTGTCCCTGCAGAGAAAGCACAAAATGGTACTGTTTGGGATGTAAAGGGACTAGGCCAAGTTGCCGGGATTGGTGTCTATGTGAAGACTAATTTGAAAGATGTCAAAGTCAAATCTGAAAAGGAGGATGATTGAGTACTACATGAATATGCTTCTACAAATTTCTAAATAAAAAATAGAATAGTAGCTTATTTTACTATATGCTTGTTTAATTTCATAGGTATGTGTTTTGTTATCGATCTTGTAAGCTACCTAAGTTTATTGTTTTAAGATTTTATTAAATGAAAATTTAAGGATGGTTGATTAAGTGTATATCGTACTTTATACCTATGATTGAATAGTTAAAATGACCGCAAATGGTAATGGTAGATATTGAAATTTTTTTGGACTCTATCAGACGTGTTCAATTTCAATTACGATTCTTAGAAACTAAGCTCTAAACCCTAGTTCATGCCTATATAAAGACTATTATATTTCCTTGAAAAAACATCTCAAATATTCCACAAATTCATAGAATATTCATATAGAAGTCAAATCTAAATCATCCTAATTCAAGAATACACCACTAACGACCCTCTAGTCATGAATAAATCTTATGAGAGGAGAATCAAGGGAGAAACAGAATTGTACACGCACTATTATCAATAAAATATTCATATTTCTTCAGATTTTATTTATTTGGTTGATTTATTTTCCGTATGTTTGAAATTTGTCACAAACAATAATTATTTTGAAGATCTGAGGTGGCGAAGGAACATGGGAATATGATTACATCATTACAAGATGAGGAATCGAACTCTCACCAATAAGGCTTAGTTGTAATAACCAACCAACCGAACTACTAAATTTTTTTATCATGAAACAATTGTATTGCACTTTACATGCAAAAGTAAAATATTATAAATATTACTTTCTTTATTCACTTTTACTCGTTAATTATTTCTATAAAAAATTTCATTTTTACTTGTCGCTTTTGACATACGTATTTTATCAAACTATTAGGTATTAAAAAATGATTTGAATAATTAGTATTTAATGTTGAAGGTAAAATATTGGAAAAATAATTATTTTTTCTTGATATGTCAAAAGTGACAGGTAAAACTAAAAATCTATTTTATGAATAACTGACAAATAAAAATAAACGGAGAAAGTATTTCTAAGACCTAATACTAAACATCAATTAATAGGACTAATATAATAAAATACATATATCGATAATTATTTTCTTAATTAATATGCCAGTCAAACAACAACTATAACATGTGAAATCCAACCATCACCAACAAAATAAAACTTCAAACAGAAGTTGTAATAAATACTCTTTTCTTGAGAAAAGTGTCAAGTCAAATTAAAATAAAAAGTGGACTATAAATTAATGTACAAATGTCTAGTAGACAAAACCGTGACTTTAGAAGTTGAAAAAAAAAAAATTGCAAGTACTTAATATGGAAATGATCAAAGTTGGTCCAGTGGGAGAATGTGGTGGAACATTATGGGATGAAAAGGGAAGACACCAAGTTGCTGGGATTCTTGTTTCTTATAGCAAAGACTCAATCGATTCACTTCAGTTCCTCTTTCTTGAAAATAACAACTTAGTTTTCTCAGAAAAACATGGCCTTAATTACTATGAAAACTTTTCGTCCGTTTTCTTCAATTATCCATCAGAATTTCTTACTTCCGTAAGTGGATCCTACGGTAAATTGGATGACTGTTTCTCAACAGTTATGCTAACTATTAAATTTGTTACCAACAAAGGTTCTTACGGACCATTTGGGACTTCTTCGACTAATACTAAAGAATTTAGTTTTCACTTTGGTGATCATACTAGTCTTTTTGGTGGATTTCATGGTACTGAAAATTGCCAGGGTGTTGAGAGTATTGGGGTCTATTTGAAAAGTGGTGAAGATTAAGGGTGTGGGTGTATTTGTTATGAAGATTGGGGTCTATCTGAAAAGTGGAGAAGATTAAGGGTGTGGGTGTATTTGTTATGAAGATTGGGGTCTACTATGCTTATTTTGTTTACTTTTTGCTAAATTTGATCTACTCATGTAAAAGGATTATGAGCTAATTAATCTCACCTGCAATTTTGGCTGCTAAATGTTACTTTCATCCGTTTCAATTTGTTCATTTTTTTTATCTATTGTTAGCCTATTTTAAAAAATATATATCTCTTCTTTTTTACAACTTTTTAATTTTATCACTACGAAAAAATAAGAAATTAGTGACATGCAAAATTCTATTGCTAAACAGCAAAAAAGATTATGCTAATCTTATTTTTTTAATTTAGCTAACTTCTACCACTACTTAAAAAAACAAAAAAAAAAAATTAGCTCTAGGCAAAATAGCAAAAAAGAAATTATGATAATCCTATTTTTTCTTAGCTAATTTTATTTAGCTAAATTTTTATACTAGAAAATAAAAAATTAGAAGTTTTGTAGTTGAACAATTTAATGCTAATTCTAGTTAGTTACAAATTAGATGGATATTAATGATAAATTCTCTTGCTAATAGGCGTGAAAAAGTATTTGAAATGAGACCAAGGGAGTAATAAATATGTTTGACAAGTGTAGTCTGGCGTGCCCTAAAAAAAGTTAATACTATTAATGTAGTCAAAGAGAAGAAAAATAAATGGGAGTACTAAAAATATAAAAAAAGTTCAAGAAAACTTCATTTTAGAGTGAAAAAAGACTTTTGTATTCCTTGATTTTGTGGGTAAAAAAGGGTGATACAAGAGAGAACCTCTACATTGTTCTTGGCACTTCTTCCTCTTACGTTTTCCTTAATTTATATTGAGTTAATTATCGACATAAAATATTGTACGCTAACTATAGTCATGATATGTTTTTGTCAACTCTTGGAAACCCAGAAAAGAAAAAGTTGTCTTGTTCTAAAATACTCTCTTCGTTTCTATTTATATGTCATAATTTTAAATTTTATGGCATTTAAGAAATTCTATAAGTTTATTATTATAACCTTATATAGTGTTCTCTTAAAAATTAAGTTTTCAATCAGTGAACATAAATTAATTTGTTTTGATTAATTAATATGACATAGATATAGACATGAATTAAGTATTTACTTAGTGTTGGTTAAATTTATATTTTCAAAACTAATAACTCTGGAAAGAATAATATTATTTATGTATTGATTTTGTGAAATAATAAATATTAAAAATCATATACTGTTAGAAAAAACGATATATAAATAGAAACGGAGAAAATATACTTTTAAAAAAATTGCAACAAATTTAGTTTGGCAAATCCACTGGAGATGTTGATTTTAGTCGTCATTTAATTTGCCTTAGACGACTAAAATCCCCTTTTGTGTTGCACTACGAATATATTTTGATTCATCCAAGAAGATAAAATTAAATACGTAAATCAATACTACCTCCATTTTAAATTAATTGAATTGTTGAGGTGTTTCACATCTTTTAAGAAAAAAGATTAAGATATAAATTAGGCATAAATTTCCAATTTTACCCTTATTATTTATTGTCAAATTTATGATTAAAATAACTAAACATTAATTAATAATTAATTCCAATACTAACTTATGAAGGGTAAAATTGGAAGACCATTCTAAAAATAGTCTTGAAAATCAAACAATTAAGTTAATTTAAAAAATAAAAAATATCTCAAAAATTTAATTAATTTGAAATGAAGGGACGAAAAACTCTATTGAATACTTTAATTCAACGAATAGTCACAATTAATTAAATTGAAAGGGAGAAATGACGAGTGGTTTCTTATAGGTACCCTATGGTTTATATTTTTTCTAGGTTCATGTACGTGTGATATACAAGCTATTATACTAAAGTGGATTTATCTGATGCACCTAAAGAATAACGATTTTTTCTAAGATTCCAAAAAAAAATTCATTGAATTTGAAAAATAAAAAATAACACAGCAACGACACGTCCGGAGCCTATTTCGATGTAGAAGATTAAACAGCAACGCCTGACAATGAAAAGGCTCTGGATATACTTTTAATTAGTATTATGACTCAAAAACTTTTATTTATAAATAATATATAAATATACATATATAATATAGTTACTCCAATATTTGAAAAAGAGAAAATATAATTAATATGGATATGATAAAAATTGGAGCAGTGGGAGGACGTGGTAGATACAATTGGGATGAAAAGGGACGAGACCAAGTTGCTGGTCTTCTTGTTTTCTACGACCAAGCAACAATTTATTCACTTCAATTCATGTACCATGAATATGGTAAATTAGTTATGGCAAAAAATCAAGGTAAGATAAAATATATGAGTAATCGTGATGATCATGATAGCTTTTGTTCAATCGTGTTTGATTATCCATCAGAGTTTCTTACTTCCATAAGCAGTAGCTTTGACAAAAATGTACTGACTTCAATAACATTTGTTACCAACAAGAGTTCCTATAGACCTTTTGGGACCCGTCCTTTTAATGATAATAAGGACTTCAACTTTTTCATCAGCGTCTTTTTAGTGGTTTTCATGGCACAGAGAATTTCCATTGAGTTGTGAGTATTGGGGTCTATGTGAAGACTAACACAAGTTTCATCATCAATCCAAATGTAATTTCTAGAATTAAAGCTGAAAAGGAAGAAGTTTGAGTTAGTTCGTATGTATTATTTTATCCTTGTGTTGTATTTTGAGGTAGAACGGTACCCTCCTCTTAGTACTTATTCTCATGATATATAACATCCTACTAACAAGGAAATATTTATATATTGAAAAAAATTGTCTATGCTTTTTTGTTTTTGGTTTTACTTTTATATTTGTATATACAGTTTGGATGTTTGGTATATAATCTTTGTCTAGATCTTAATTTTAGCTTATTTTTGGTTTCTATCTAGCATGTAATGGTACCGTAAGTGCTTTTAAAATTCCTTGTAACTTGTGTACATGGTCACGAGGTGGAGATTATAATAAATTCGAAATGTCATTTATGAAACTTTTTTTTCTAGAGAATATTTTGATCAAACAAATATATAAAAAAATAGAGATTAACTTGTGTCCACTGTTAGTGGAATTCTTTTTACACTATCACTTAATTAACTTTAAGTCACATAAAAGGTAAGTTTTTAAATTTGTTTATTTTTTATTTTATAGAATACAAATATTAAATATAGTAGTATAAGGCAACTAGGACTCAAAATTTATTTTATCAAATTAGTTTAGGATTCTATTTTTTGATTTACCTAAAATATTTCATCGTTATTTTTTGTTTCATCGTTCTGAAACTTGTTTCAGTGTGGTGTTGTATCTTGAACATCTGTAATGGGAGGCCCTCAGGTATCTCTTCTGTGACACATTGCTTCCAACAAACTCAATATCTATATGCATGATGACATGTTTTACTTTCACTAGTTTTACATAGTAGCAATTTAAGATAGTTTGAATCTTTAAGTTATATTTAGCTTGTCAATTTAACATCCATTAACTACATGTTGCAGGAAGAATTCTCTAATTTACCTGAGGAGAATGCAGAAAACATTGGATCTTCACAAGAGGATATTCTCCATTTTGGTGATGAAGAATCGAGAGTGCCATACATCGGTATGGAGTTTTAGTCACTTGATATTGCATTTAAGTTTTATCTTGATTATGCTCATCGTAGTGGTTTTAGCGTGCACAAAAATCGAATCACTAGATCAAGAAAAGATAAATCAATAATAGGTCAAGAATTTGTTTGTTCAAAAGAAGGATTCCGCTCAAAAAAGAATCTTGAGAAAAATATGCAACGAGATGAAACTAGAGAAGGGTGCAAAAGTGCTAATATATTTGTTGAAGAAAGAAGACGAAAAGTGGGTTGTTGCTAGGCTAGTCTCAAACCATAATCATGAACTTGCTTCTCCACATAGCCAAAAATTCCTGCGATCGAAAAGGAAAAAGTCAGAAGCTCAAAAGAATCTTATTAATCTATTAGATAATTCACGTATTCGTCCTAGTAAAATTGCATCAGTATTAATTACTCACATCTCAATAAAATTAATGGCATTAAGCCAAATTATAATAATTAACCTTAAATATATACACACAGGCGCATAAATGTAGTTAATAAGAGGTTAGACATTTGTTTGCAATACATTACATTGTATGTTGATGTAAAAACTTTATTATTAATATGAAGATTTGAATTGTTTAAGTCAAAGTTCTAAAATATTTTTGATAAAAAGTAGCTAGTTTTTTTTAATAATGTCAATATTGTTTCAAGTGAAACTAAAATCATAAAATTAACTATTAAAATATTTTGGGGTTTCAAAATTATAACTTGTGTTTAGTGTACACACTACTCTCTGTTTTGACTTGTGAGATTATATTGAGTATGTTTTTGTTGTTGTTATTGTAACCATTGGCGGAGCCACTTTATAGGTAGGGGCTCATCCGAACCCTTTTCGGCGAAAAATTATGGCTACTTCGTGTGTATATTTCTTTAGATTTTGAACCCCCTTATTAAAAATTCTAGCTTTGTCGCCATTGATCGTAACATTTAGTATCTACAAAAGTGTAATGTAGTCAGATGAAAATAATACTACAATTTCTGCTTCTTTAACAATAAAAAAGTGCAAACCAATTTAGACAATCCAATTAAGTACAATGCTTTAAAAAATTCAATGATAGACTCACAATAATAATAGACTAAAACATATACAATATTATAACTTAACTTTATATTAATCAATAGAAAATATGCACTACTTTTAGCAATATACGAATAATGTATTGTGCCAAAAGAGTAAATGACAACAAGATATAAAAGTGTTTCTTCATTCTAAAGAATATTTTTCTTATACAAAGATTTCTTTTAACAAAAGCCATCACCAATAGGTTGTGAGCCTAAGAGTGTGGGGGTTTGACTAGACCCCTATCATGTAAAACATAAGTAGAAATACTTACAAAAGATTAGAGGGGGACATGGACCTTGCCTCTAACGAGCAAAAGAGATTGATCAAACAATCTAAAGGAAAGGAAGTAGCCTATACAAGTTCCTTTCCGGGAATACAACAATTAATTAGCTATCAAACAAATCGCATTTCTCAAATCTTCTTCTAATCGTAGGAAGTTGCCATTTATCGAGTTTAAACAATTCCTTTGCCTCTCGTGGGAGTTCTTGAAAAGAGTGATAGAAGGTACTATTTCTACTTGAAGAGGCATTTTTAGCCAAGAAATCCGCCGCTGCTTCTCTAAAACAGTGACAAAATGGTGATTTGTGCCTGTCAAGAGGTTGATAATTCTGTCCACAATGTGCTTAATCTTCATATTGTTGGTCGATTTGTTGCTCAACATATTTGCAATAACAAGAGAGTCCAATTCAATTTGAATGTTGTTATAACCATGGTTGATGTACCATTTAATGCCATAGTCAGCAACTAATATGTCAACATGATTGTTGTTGTTGCATTGTACAGGAATGGAGAAGACTATAATAATGTTACCATTATCATAGTGGAATCTTTCAAAATACATTGAACAGAAGTGCTATATATCAGCTGTTGTAGGCTAGGTTGTTCAGACATTTTAAGAAAATATACGGGTGTGTGTCGATACTCCAATAAAAGTGTATTTTTGCATCAATATTTTTGGAGAGCTCGAGCAACATAGGTTATAGGCATCTTTTAACCCATAATGACGCCAACACATCCAAAAGATGCAACTCCATATCACATCTGCAGTGCAAAAATACAGAGTACATAGAAAATTTGAATCAAACATACCACGAAGTTGCTAAGAGGATGAGATTGGAGATCGGAGATAGAAGATAACGACATCAGGTTGAAACATAGATCATATAAGAATCTATACTAGATTCAAATTATAAACACCTGCTGCAAATAGTTTTTCATTCACACTATTCGAGCAACACACAGAACGTAACAATCAAATGCATCTAGCAAAAATCATTTGGGTACAAATAAGTAAAACTAGTGAAAGTAAAACGATGTCATCATGCATATAGATATTGAGTTTGTTGGAAGCAATGTGTCACTTTCAAGCATTTGGCCGGAAGAACATGAAATTTGGACTACATGCACGTCCACACATTGCATAATTGCCAGCTCCAAAGCTTCCACCGATAACTATTGTGATCTTGGGAACCTGATTTCATATATTTGCAAGAAACGTTCAATTCTTCCGTATATTCCTCAATGATGAGACGGAAACCATTATTACGTAAATGATCAATCAAAGTTAATTACCCTTTCTGGATATTTTCACATGAATAAAAGATATCATGAAACCCTAATTGAGGAGCTTAACAGTTTGGGGGGAGAGGAGCTCGGATAGAAGAATCCCAAGTCCTAAGGTTATGGAGCGCAGAGAGAAGAAAAAATTAATAAATGCGTAATTTAAAATATAAAAAAGAAATAAATTAAAAAAAAAGGTTAAAAGGCGTCTGACTATTACTGTTAAACTTACCTAATGGTATAAAAAAACTTTACACAGTCAGTGCACACAAGTTAATCTCAAAAAACTATATTAAAATAATATGTTCTTCCTGCCAAACGCATTCAAAAGGTTCAAACGAAGATCTAATAGAAGCGTTTAATTTCGGCGATTTTCTTTATCATTCCAAAAGTATTACACAACTAAAAATAAAATAAAATTATTCATTTGGTAATTTCCCTACTAAATATTGAAGTGTTCTTTTGATATATTTTTCTTACTATTATAATTACGTTTAGCAAGCGTAGACATTAACTGTTGTGAACCGAGTTGGATATGTAAGGGTCTATGGACTAGAATTGGTGGAGACTTATTTAATTGGGATTATTGGGCCGAGTAAAATGTTGGAGTGTTTTATTTGGGATCCCGACTCAATTAACATTTGGTTAAAAGGGCAAATAAGTTGGAAAGAAGGGTTGTCTGTTACTCTCATCTCTTTCTAGATTCTAAGCTTCTCATCTCCCTTCTAGCGTCTATTGATCCCTAGTTCTTAGGTTCAATAATTCTATATTTCTGTTTGGGCTTTTGCTAATTGAGTTGTTGCATTTAGTTTTTGGATTTATAATTGAACTCTAGTCTTATTATAATAGTTGAGAAGTTGGTTATTGTTACATTCAAATTGAATTTGAGTTCATTACATTAACTTTGCTAAAAAGGAAGAAACATGAGGTGAGTTATGACCTATTTGGCTATTTGTATTGAAGTCTTTTCTTTTCTTATAGTGTCAACCCCCATTAGGTGTGCTTTTCGTCATATAAAATTCTCTTTATTTAAAAAAAAATGAAAAGAGTCGAATTAAAAAAATATCATTAATGTTTTGTTGAATATCTAAATTATAATTAAACAATAAAAAAAATTTAAAAATGAATCACCATATGATCAGAAGGGAGTAATGTTTCCATTGATTCAACTGGTGCACATATAGATTATACTCTGTCATCAAAAGAAAAATTTTAACTACTGAAAACTAATGAAATTCATTCACCACGACCAATAACGGTAATAATATGATTGCCGTTATATACTCCTTTTGTCCTTAATTACCTATCCGCTTTTAAATTGACACACTTATTAAAAAAAAAAAAATTGACATCTTGAGTTTACCATTTTACTTCAATTAATTATGAAGTGGATAAATGAAAAACTTAAGATTTTAAAGAAATTGTACCTTTTTCAAAGTAATTAATTGAGAGTATATATAATAGATAAAAAAAATTTGTCATTTCTTGATTTGTCAAAATGGACAAGTAATTAAGGATAACTAAAAAGAAAAAAATGGACAAGTAATTAGAAATAGAAAGAGTAAAAGATTTATCGGTAATTATATAACAACATTGATAAATCTCTATGATTTATAATCAACGCTTTATATAAATAATGCTAAAAAAGTTTTTGAAATTTTGGATACAATAACATTAACTCAATTATTAATTTAAAAAAATGTCACTAATATTTTGTTATAGTTGAATGCGCGCCAAAATTAAATAGAAAGAGAGAAACGAAGCGTCACACTCCTATTTTCAAGATAGAAAAACAAGTATATATAACTCCAATTTTTATTCATAAACAATAGAAAATAATTTATAATTTACTATGGATACAACCAAAATTGGGGCAGTGGGAGGACGTGGTGGATTAATTTGGGAACAAGAAGGAGATGAATTAGCTGGAATTTTTGTATCTTATTGTAAAGACAAAGTTTATTCACTACAAGTCCTTAATTGTGTGAATGGAAACTTAGTTAGCTCAGAGAAATACGGTTCTCCACATTGTAAATTCTACAGTGCAATCTTGAATTATCCATCAGAATTTCTTACTTCAATATCTGATTCGTTTGAATGATTCAACAAAAAGTCTTTCTTCTTAGTGTTGTCTCCAACTCGAGATTTGACAGTTTTAAGAGCAATAAATTTAGTATCAATAAAGGTTCTTATGGACCATTTGGTACTCCGTCAAGTGATGGCAATAATAATATTGACTTCAACTTTGTGATAGGAAATCAACAATTTTTGGGGGGTTTTCATGGTACTTGTTGTGCCGTAATTTAACTAACCTTTAGAAAAATCACTTTTTGAAATGTTCTAAGTATAAAACAATTTGAGAAAAATACTTAGAAAAGAGTCGCCACTTAATTTTTTAAAGAAATTAAGAAAACTTATAATTTTCAAAGATTTAAACAGAAAAAATCATTTGAAAATACCGAAAGAGGGTTCGGGGTTCAATTTACACTTCGAGAAGGGTTTAAGCATTCGAAGTGCCCGCTAACATGCGGTTGACCTGCGACTTGACTAAAATATATTTGACTATTTTTAGGAAAATAACAATCCAACATAGAAAATAATAACTTACAATATTTGATTAGCTTTGAGAAAATAATTAAATAAATGACGCATTATTTTTTATTTTATTTTATTTTTTAGAGAAAGGGACCCATAAATGAAACATTTGACTCGAAATACAAGTGATTAGAATATTAATAAAACTAGATTAATTAGAATTTATTTAATTCATTTTGAAATAACAATTTAAACCAATTTAATAAATTAAAGCATGAACATCATTTTAAATTAATTGACTAACCCTTTTGAGAAAATGACTAAGTAAGTATTTTATTTTAATCAATTGAAAAAGTTTTTTAAAGTTTATTTGGGAGAAACCTTAACTTGAAACAATTTTAAACGAACTAAAAGTATGTTAAGTGAAAAACATTAAATAACGCGTCTTTTAAAGAACAAAGAGTTTTAATTCAATTAATGATATAAGATCTTATTAGTAAAATAAATGAACACACACAAAAAAAAAATATTAAAAGTAAACCAACATAACAAAAATAACTCATCTTTTGGGGAATCTAATTAAGTTAATTAAAATAAATTATAGTTAGAGTTAAATAAAATTAGTCAAGCATAAGCAAATCAATTAAAAGAGTAAAAGATTTCAGGAAATTGGGCCCTTTTTGGGCCAATTTCGCTGCAAATTATGAGCTAATCCAATTCCCCTTTCTGCGTATACACTGAACGTATATCAGTGTATATGAGCATATATATCAACTCTTTTCATGTATCTCTTACTTCCGAACACCTGTATTTCGCCTCCTCCCTGTGTTTTTGCGTTTTGGGGCCTCACATTTGTTAAACTAAACTTATATATCAGTGTATAATGTTGTATACAGCCCCTTTTCTGCATCATTTATTTCCGTTTGCCCCGTATTTCAGCCTTTGCTCTTGGAATGGATGAAGTTGACTCGATAATGAATCTCAACTCAACGAAATGTGATGATGGAGTCCAAAATAGACTCGGATAAATATCACATGTAAAAGAAGAAGATAAAATCACATAAGAAATCTTATTTATCTAAATTAAGAAAATACATAATTGTGCTTTTAGAGTCCTAAATCAAGGAGTATCCTACTGTATGCAGAATAAGGAGGACTTGTATATTGACAAAGCATATTTAATCATAAGGATAGAAGGCACTTACAGTAAAATTACTCAAAAGAGTAAGGAATAGAAAATTATAACCAACAACGACTACTCTATGCAAACTAGTGCCAACAAACATATTATTAATAACTACAAATATTTTTGTAAATGAATTAAAACACCAAACAATAATTTAAATCAAAGCTAAGAGGTAACTTCAATACTATCCGTCTTTATGCATCTGTAGTTAACCAACAAATAAACATACAAAACTCAGAGATTTACCCGCGTGATGAGAGACAACCAAATTAGATTCAAGTATTAATATCCTACCAAAGATTTAGAGGTTAAATCAAAGGAAGCATTGTATGAGAAAAGACATGAAGAACTATTTAATAATTCTAAGTCAAGACACCTAAAAAGGAATACTTATGGCTATGCTAAAATAACAATCATGAACTAATGAAATATATCAATCATGAATATGCCAAAAGGATAAGACCAAACTCATTTTTATGCAATAAAGCTACTACTCTTTTAGACAAACCCCAAGATAGGCATGAAAAGCTACAACTTAGAGTTCCTTAAACATGATAACTAATAGAAATAAATGGCCAGTAGGCTAAAGCAAATCATACCAAACTACTAGATTCAACATAAGTGAGGACATTTTATTTTCAAAATATATCAAGATAAAGATGTAACTTGACATACATAACAAGATCAAAATGAACAACATGCCCATGCTGCTATGAAACGCTCCAATAGTCCAAGACATTACCAACAACGAAGCAATATGGTATTTTTTATAATCAGTTTCGGAAACTAAATCCTCACCAAGCACAGAGCATTCAATATCGAGATAAACACACAATAATGACTAATCGATTCACACCACCCATAACAATCCAACTATAAGCTAGGAAACTAAGCAATGAAATCAGAATGAAAATAAATTACCTTCTTCGGAGAAGCGAACTAGAAACGGAATCGAGCAGGGATGAGCAACAATGTTCACACTGAAACACGACTCCGAGAAACTTCAAGAAATTTTGGTTTAAATATATTTCTTCCTCTTAACACTTAGCTAACTCTTAATATTTTCCGAATCAAAATTTTCTCCCCCCTTTAAATGGAGAAGAAGAGACATATATATAGGGAAAATTCTAGGGTTCACGTTTTGAATGAAGAACGGATAGGAACAAGGGCAGAAACAGAATTCTCCTCCGAATTCAAAATTCAAAATCCTTTTTGAGGAACAGGGAGCCACTGGATTCGGTATGAAATTTTCTCCAAAATCCCAAAAAATCCGGACGAGGCAGCAGGGTTTCTTGTACAGCTGTTGTTGACATTTTGGACTGCTGCTCCTTTGACGTTTCTGGTCTTTGCTGAAGAAGAAGGAGAACGCAGGTGGGGTCGTTCGGCTACTGTTGCTGTTGAAGCGTTGAATTTGAAGGGAAAAGGGGTTGGCGTCGGTTGGTGTACGTTGTTTTGTTGTTATATGTATTGTGAGTTTGGGGAATTAAAAGGGTGGGCTGTTGTTTGAATTGAATAAAAGGGAGAAAAAAAATGGCTGCTGCAATTTGTAAATGGACCCCAAAATTTGACATTTTAAGAGTTGAAATTAGGATTATAGAAATGGGTATATTTATAAATACAATAGCCAAGTGTATTAAGAACGTTATGTAAAGAATTTGGCTAAAATTTAAATGAGATGAACTAATATAATCAATTAACGAACTTCCTAATTTCAATAGAATAAGATAATAAATTTAACTAAACTAAATTACTCAAAGTTAAAACCATAATTTAAACTAAACTAATTTAATAAAAATATTTAAGTAAGAAATAAAATCTTTGAGATGATTTTCCAATATTCATAATATATACTAATTATACATAATTATATAATAATTAACTTAATTATAAACTAATTAACTTAAAATATAAGCTATTAATTAATTTAAACTAAATAACCAAATATTTAAATAAAACTAAAAT